>JADRCH010000066.1:6150541-6161240 GCA_019843965.1 Rhynchomys soricoides | reverse complement strand
CCGTCTAACCTGGCCTACCAAACCGTCTAACCTGGCCTACCAAACCGGACCCGCCCTGGTCTTCTCTACTGCTGCTGCCTGGAGCCCTTTCAGGCCAGCACCATGTGCCCTCCTACCACACAGGACCCTGTACTCACACACGCCTTTCTTCCTCTAGGCCAGTGGTTCGCAACTTCCTAAACGCTGCAACTGTTTAAAACAGTTCCTCATGGTGTGGTGACCCCCCCCCAGCCATAAAATTATTTTTGTGGCTACTTCGTAACTATAGTTTTGCTACAGTTATGACTTGTAATGTAAATAGTGTGAGACAGATCTGCCACCAATCCCAACCCACAGGTTAAGAACCACTGCACTAGCTAACTTCTGTTTACTATTGCAGTCCCAGTACTCAACTGTCAAAAGGCTTCTCCCACATTTCATCGGTCTAGAAATTGAGATCTTGACCTTTAAAATTGCCCTGACAAAAACAAGGACTGTTCACAATTGTAGTTCTAACACTTACTCCTGACAAATTCATGATTAAATTCATTCTAAAAATAAGTTTACAAGCAGAAGATGCATTTAAAAAGTCAGATCAACAGAGGTAAAAAGAGATTATGAGTATGCCTGAGTAATTACAAAACATGAATGTTCAGGTTAAGGAGCAGGAGAGCTTGGAGTATGTGGGTTTTGAGCTGTCACTTGATAGGAACGTTCAAATCCTACAGTACATTAAGGACTGTGGAGTCTTTGAGCCACTGAATGGCTCAGTAGGTAAGACACTTGCCACTCAAGCCTGACCACCTGAGCGAGATCCAGGGTGACTTCTGACCTTCACAAAACCCTTGACATGGCATGCAGACACATGCTTTCCTCTCCGCCCTCCATACATACACACACACTAACAATAATAATAAAATATTTTCAATTAGCCACTGGCAGCACATGCCTTTAATCCCAGCACTCAGGGGCTAAGGCAGGCAGATCTTTTTGAGTTCAAGACCAACCTGGTCTACAGCTCTATGTCAGCCAGTTATATGGTGAGACCTATCTCCAAAACCAAAAACAATAAAAAGTGTTTGACTGAAGTCTGAATGAAATACAGAATGGGTTATCTGCCAAAATGTGCAGGAGCAGGAATACAGAGTTGAGGAAGAAAAAAAAAAACCTAGTAAGTTT
Source organism: Rhynchomys soricoides (assembly GCA_019843965.1). Lineage (NCBI taxonomy): Eukaryota > Metazoa > Chordata > Mammalia > Rodentia > Muridae > Rhynchomys > Rhynchomys soricoides. The sequence continues at coordinate 6,160,082 of JADRCH010000066.1, read as the reverse complement.
GAGTAAGTTAAGTTAAGGAAGGAACAATGATGTTGAAACCAAGTCAGGGTCTCAGAAACAGTAACATTTAAGAAAAGGGCCACACATGGGACGTAGGGAGAGGCATGGCATAAGATAGTGATACTGAAGTCTAAAATGTTTTCAAGAGAGTAATGCTACTTTCCACAGAACTAAATGATAACGTTACATATACACTGGAAATGATCAATGCAGGAGACAATCAAGTAGTGAGGACAGAAGTGTGACTACAGTGACTTGGAAGTGAAGGAGGTAAAGGAACTGGATAACAGCAAATGTGTAGCTGCTTGTATTCTGATGTTAATTGTGTTCCCCAAAATTGTTTGCAAGTAGCTTCTGGGAACATGCCCCCACTTAATTCAGACTGGTAAATAAAGATGCCAGCAGCCAATAGCTGGTGAAAAGAGAAAGAGGCAGGGTTTTAGGTTTTCCAGGCATGGGAAGAGGAGGAAGAGGAAAGAGAAGACACAAAGCATGAGCAGTGCAGGTGGGACAGGGAGGCAGAGCTACCATGTAAAGGGGTCAGTAGAGCACAGCCCAGGAGCAACCAAGATGTAACACAGAAATTAGTAAGTAGTGACTCAGAATTATCAGTGGAGGTAATTGTCCAGCTATTGTGCTGCTTAAGACATATTAAAATATAAAGGCTGTGTGTGTGTGTGTGTGTTTCATTCAAGAACATAAAACATTGAGGTGAGAAGCAACACTGTGCACAGGATTTATTAAATAATACTACTACAAATATGAACTATTTTTCCAAGAGATTGGAATGAAAGATGATACAAAAGACCAAGATAGCTGTAGGCTCCACCCAACAGTTACCTAGCAACAGCCAGGTAGGCCCGGCTTGCTATAAAAAGAACTGTTTGGCCTCTCTTTCCTCTCCTTCCCCCTCCCCTTCTCTACTTCTCCCTTCTTAAGCCCCTTCCCATGCTCCCAAAAAACCGTCATTCTATACTAGACCCTGAGTCCACTAAGGCACCCCCCACGCCATGCTTCACAAGCACATCAGACAAAGGGTTAGAAACAACTTAGCTTTGTCTGCTTGCTTAATTTTTTGAAATGAGACACTCTGGTTTAAGAAGCCAGTGGCTGAAAACATGAGGGACAAAAATATGCTTGAAAATGGCCTAAGAATGAGTCATGAGGGATTTGACCTTAACCAGTAAGAATTCAAAGAAACAAAATCTTTCTCAGAGAAGAAAGCATGTATGTGTATACAGACACACAGGTGTTAAAGAAAGCAGCCTTCTATAGCAAGATATACATACCAAACAGACAAAAACAAAACCTTACCTCATGGGCAAGAAGATATCTTAAAACTTTTAAGAAGTGACTAAGGAGTGGGGCAGTGGTGGCGCACGCCTTTAAACCCAGCACTCGGGAGGCAGAGGCAGGCGGATTTCTGAGTTCGAGGCCAGCCTGGTCTACAGAATGAGTTCCAGGACAGCCAGGGCTACACAGAGAAACCCTGTCTCGAAAAAACAAAACAGCGACTAAGGATTATATTTTAAGGCAGTTTGTGAAATGATCATCTCAGAATTTGGTTGTAGTTTATGCAGCAAGAGCATTTTCTGGAACTATGTAAAATATCCTAAGTTGCCCCCCTCCAAAAACCTGTAGTTAATGATATGCCGCTATTCAAAGGTATTTTAATCTATAATCCCAGCACTTGGAAGAGGAAGGCAGAACAAAATTCAAGGTCTTAGATACAGGCAGAACACTGAGAAACCAATTTGGAACTGATTGAGAAACTTCCTCTCTACTATCTTGCATGGTGCCTGAAGACGCTATGCAAGGCCACTCAGGGAGAAGATATCAAAAGAATTATCCAGCCTCCCCCCTTAACCCCTCCCCTGCATGCTACAATGCCAATCTACCAGGCAAGCTATTCCCACTGGTGTATTAGTGGCATGACTAATATGGGGGTAACCAATCAGTTTCTAATTGCATTTGAACCTGATCCACAAGGACTGATGCCTTTTAAACCTGGCAAAAAGCCAGCTGCTGGGGAGCTCTTAGGCCCTGGGTAGAACCTACCACTGTTGTCCTACTACATGCTCATGTTGTTGACCTGCCTTCTAAACATTCATGTTTATACCCATTGATAAGTGTTGCTCTCAACCTTTATCAGAGAAGCTTCTTTTTGTAATGAGCAGTAATTAATTCAGGACTCAGAAGTGCTAAGATTGGTTACAGTGAGTGCTCAGTCCTAAATGGGCCACACTCCCCTCAAGGCTTAGAGAATATCAAAGAGGAAGTGAAAAGAATCTAAAAGCAGGACAGAAAAAGTGCTCTGAGAGAGATTCTGGGGACAGGACATGGCCACGGCACTTCTAAATTCACAGCAGCTGTGGTACCTACACAGCCCAGCACATGAGCATCTCATTTGGCTATTACTGAGGAAAGGAGAGTCAATCTTCTTTAGGGAAAGGGAGGTGGCAGCTAGTAGGCTGCTCATGCTCCCATACCAACACACATGAGGCTAGCACTTATTGGAGTCAGATGACAGCCTTTTAAGGTGGAGGAGTGTGAGGAGAGGATGAGCAGTTAAGAGCACTTGCTGCTCTTTCAGAGGACCTGAGTTCAGCTCCCAGCACCCACACCAGGCAGCTCACCACAACCATCTGTCACTCCAGCTTCAGGGAATCCTACACCTGCAGCCTCCAAGGGCACCTGCACTCATGTCTACATAGACACACACATCTATAAACTAAAACTATTAATTTGTAAATGAAGACAGGAGGGAAGCATGAAGGGGGGTCATGGGGAGTAGAACACAAAAGTAGAAGAATGAAAATGATCAAGTTACTGTGTTTATGTGTATGTGTGTAAAATTGTCAAAAAACTAAAAATATCTTTTTAAAAAAATTTAAAAAGTGGTTGAAGAGATGGCTCAGTAGTTTAGAACACTTTCTGAGGATCCAGGTTCAATTCCAGGAACCCACATGGCAGCTAATGACCATTTATAACTCTGATTCCAAAGGACCTGACACCCTCTCAAGCACCCAGGACCCAAGTAGTGTACACACGTACAAACAGGAAAAGACTTATACAAAGAAAATAAAATAAATCTTTTTTAAAAAAATTATATTTAAAAAGAATTCAAGATCCTCATGGTTGTACTGGGAGTCCAAAACCAGCCTGGGATAGACGAAGAAACCGTGTCTCAAAGGGTGTGACTGCTAGCTGACAGTGGCAGCACATCTCTGTATTCCTCGGGTGCTAACCAGAGCTACCTCAGCAAGATGACTCCGGTCAGTTGTCCTCCTTCCCCGCCCACTATGAGGGAGCACACACTTGGACTTGGAACTTTTCTCTTTTTTTTGTAAAGCTCTCTTCTTCAAACTTCCCTCCAGTACTGTCAACAGCTAGGAAAAGTAAAATGCTACACACAAAAATAAACAAATTGTCTAATATGTTAAATTTTAAGAACGAAAAATTTTTTCTGTGAAATATCTAATTTCAAATCTAAATTATTGATCAAAGTATTGATAGGATTAAGCAAGCAAAAAATGTTTTAATGAATCCTTTTATGCACTAAAGCACTAAAAAGATCTGCTTTAGAATTCGTTCTACAATCATAAAAGATTTTTATATACTACTAGTTAAGAATTTGACTAAACGATTGAGATATACAGAAGTATATCTATTTTTCCAAAACTGCAAAGTAATGATACTTATCAAGTCATTATTCATATTAAAGGAAAACTGTCAATCTCAGAATGGCTGAGTCACTCCTGAAGAAACCAATGTTGAATCTAAATAATTCAAATAAACCTAGCAGATAACCAAGTAAATTTTGCAAAAGGAAACAACCTACATTTAAATGAAGTACATGTAAAGATCAGTTAACAATTTTTGAAATGGTCAACCTAAAGACCATGCGCACTGTGGATTCTAATCACCCTAGTGTAGAGCTGTGCACTTAAATAGAGGCTTCCTTCCATTGTACCAAGTGATCTCCAACTAACAAAGTAGCACCAAGGAAGAAGGCTACACACTCCAGAGGTCAAACTCCTACTTCAACCCTCTCCCACCCCTCCCTGTCTTTCCTTCTCACCCACCTTTCCAGAAGGCTGAACTACTGGGCATTTAGTCTGCATCTCACCTATCACCTCAGGATTTACTCCACCACTCCCTTTGCATAACTTTCCCCAGGCAACCTGAAAAGAGCCTTTTTTCTCCCTTAAGAGCTTCCTACGGAAAAAGCTTCTCTCCAGACATGCTACTGCCTCTAAGTACCATTTATATGTCTTTTTCAATAGTACTGGGATCATTTTTTTTTGGTAACACAGAGCCTGCTGTATAAACACAATTGCAATTATTTAAAATCAAAAATAAGTAATCTACATGGATACAGCACAATGTAGTATTTCTGGTGGTTTTTAAAACCTACCTCATAAAAGACTTATTACACATGGCTATGCAGTACAGAAAATTTGCTCTTACACTGTCAAAAGGGGAAAAGCAAACCACACAGAAGATCGTAAAGATTTACATTAAATCGCTTCCACTACTGATGGCTACTACAGTACAAATACTCTAAGGACTTCTCAGCAAACCCCTCCCAACTCCCCTCCAAAAAAAAAAAAACAAACCAGATCGGGCAACATAGAAATTTGCTGCAGCAAAATACTCTCAAACTACCCGAAGTTCGGAGACACTCTCTGGTGTCTCCCCGGTAGCCCAGGTTTATTCAAACTTTGGATGGTTCCTGGACTTCCAAAACGCCGGATTGTAAGTGTGGCTCATGACCCAATTCTAAAGCTATTAGAGCTGCCTTAAAACCACAGTCAAGCTCTGGTCTAGTAAGGAGAAACTTGGGAATGTACTCAAGCACCTGCAGGGCATGCTACTAGCAGAATACCAAATGTTTTTAAGTCCTAAAACTATTTAAAATAACATTTTTTTAAAGTACCTGGAACTATTTTAAATTGTTCCCACAAGGATAATTCAGCTATTTTCATTTGGACTCACTCTTACACTACTAAAATGGGTTTACTTTTTCTTTTAGTACTGGAATTGATATGCGCCTAAGAAAAATTGTTTTCATCAGTTACTGAAATTAAAACGCAAGGTATTAACTTTCAAAGGGAGGGGGGATTCACTTTACATTTAAAGGTAGGAAGGATTACGTTTTCTTTTTTAGCTCCATTCTGTAGATACGCCTTAAAATATAGTAAATTGTTCTGTGTATGTAACTTTTCGTTCCCTTCACAATGAAAAGGCAAACGGCCTTGGATCTGAACAAGGACCACCAACCCACTGATTGTCTATCACAGTCAAGGCTCCAAAGTCACCAGTTCCAGAGCTGTGTGGCACCTTATCAGCTTTTTTGGGGTATGCTGGGAAACCGCAAACTTAAGAGGATCACAGACCCTGAGAATTCTTCAGTAAAAAGACAGTGTGAATTCAGGGACTAGGGTCACAAGGACTGGGTCCTCCGTGCCTCGGGACTAGCCGAGGTGACAAGGGACCCACCACCATTAACCTACGACCATGCACGCCCCAGCTGACGCACAGCTTTCTGCCGCGCGCTTGGGGCCGTGCCAACACTCGGGGTCAGCCCCAGCCAGACAACTGCTGGGTCTCCCGGCTCGGCCGAGTCCCGCACCTGACAGGGGAAGACTCCGGGCGAGGCCGCGGCCGTGAGCGCCTCACCCGCCGGCCGCGCCTGCCCAAAGCCGCCAAACACCGCCCGCTGACGCCCGCAGACCCCGGAGCTCCTGCTCAGCCGCCCAGACGCACGGCCCCGACCGCGCCGCGGCCGCCCTGGGGCAAGGACGCCATGCGGGCGGGCGAGCAAGGCGCGGGCGGGCTCCCGCGGCGCCCCCGCGGGCCGCAAGATGGCGGCGGCGCCGGGCTGAGCCCTCCGCGGCGCCTGTCCGGCTCCCTCCCCTCCCCTCCGCAGCCCTGGCCCGCCAGCGGCGGACGGTGAGGCGCGGGGCTGAGGGACGCAGCGGGGCCGCGGCTCCGACGCTCGGCCCGGTCGTGGGGGAGGGGACCGCGGCCCGTCCACCCCGCCGCCGCCGCCGCCCGCCGGCCCCAGCCCAGCTCGGACTCGTCCCAGCCAGCCTACCTACCTTTGAATTTGAGGTCTGAAGGAGGGTCGAGGACCAGGATCTGCTCGTGCTTCGCCATGGCCCCGGAGGCGGACGCCATAGGAGACAGCGCAGAGCGGGGGCGCGCCCGCGGCGGCGGTTCGCTGGCGGGGGCGGGGGACGGTGGCGGCGCCGGCTCCGCGGAGCTCTAGGACGGGGCCAGGCTCACGATTCCCGAAGCTCCGTTCCTGCTGCCGGGCCGCGGGTCCCGAGGGCCGCCTGTCGGGTCAGCAGCTCCGGGTGTCACAACTGACTCAACCCCACACCAGCCGCCGCGGCCACGCGCACTGCGATCCTCGGCTCCCCACGTGACGGGCTCTACGTGCCTACGTGCGCGCCCCCGCGGCCCGGAGCCCTCGTGCTGGCCCCGCCCTCCAGGCCTAACTGGGCTCAGCGCTGAGCTAGTGCGCCTGCGCACCTCCGACTTGCCCGCAGTTCTCTGCGCTGCTCTGCTGTCAATCTGTAGAGCGTGCTGAGGGCGGAGTGGGGCTCTTTGCGGGAGACGCGGTGCGCAGCGCCTGGGTAGGGACGTCGTTCTTGGGGCCCTGGAGCTGCGAGTGCGCGGCTAGAGCGCGGAATACGATGCTGCCTCACGGCGTTCCAAGTGGAATTCCGAACGGAAGACAGTCATGAAGCGCCGGGTACCTGGACTCCCAGCATGCCCCGTGCGGGCGGCGCCTTCGCGGGGGCTGCTGGGAACCGGGAAGGCGACCCGGGTCCCTAGGAGGCGAGTGGGTGGGGCCGCTGACAAGGCTTTTGGCTCGCCCAGGGCGTCTCATCTGCCCTGGAAAAGAAAAGGGTTTTGCAGGCTGCCTTGGAGCCAGGCATCCCAGAAGGAGAGACCGCCCTTTGGGAGAACGGCAGGGCGTGTCCGTCTGGTCTGCCCGGGATTCCTTCCGCCCTCTGCGTACGCGCGCTCTGTTCTCCATGCTGTTCCAAGGCTGTCTCCTCCCTGGTCTCCCTCCTGCCCAGCAAAGGGAAACACACCTCGCTCAAAAGCAATCGAGTTCCAGGGAAAATCTGTGCCAGGCACAAGTAATCAAGGGGAGACACGAAATGTCTGCTCCTACAGCGTGGAATTCACGTGCTGTATCTACGGTGTGATTCATTTCAAACTCATACCAAATCGTTTGCCAAGTTCTGGCGCTAGGGACGAATTTTATCTGCATCACTTAGGAGAGCCTGTACCAAGTGAGAAAAATGCCAAGCCAATTGCTGACAGATATTCAGCTCATTGCCAGGGTATCCAGGGACAGGAAAAGCAAACAAAACAAATGGATGTGCTGTAAAAATAAACCTTTATTGTATTCTATGGTGAGGCTTGAATTTAAATCTCTAGGAAGCTCCATGGGAAACAAAGCACATATTGATGCTTCTGCCACGAAAAGGCACCCTAGACTGCCTGGGAAGTAAATGTCGAAAATGGGCAGTCTAGAATACAACTAATTAAACTTTTTCAACTCGCTGCCCCGTCACCTGAGAAATTTTTATGCCACTCTGGATATATAGGATATAAAATAGTGGTATAAAATAAATGCTAACTGATCGGAAAAAGTTTGTTTTCCTTCTTTGAATGCTTACTTTGTATGCTAACCTAAAAATGAAGTTTGAAAAAAAGCAGACCAAAAACTTACCCATTTAAAACAAAAGCGAGCTTGTATACAAATGAGATAGATTTGCTTGTTCGTTTCCACATAGAAATTATTTATTCTTGACTAAACACAACATTTCAACTTTTTTGTAGTGCATTTCTATTTTGATTTTATAATTACCAATGCTGACAATCATTTTATATAAATACCTAGTGCAAAGTGGCAAAAATAGGTTTGGAAACATTTCAAAAATAGTTGGAAATTCTATCCCAATCACCAGCGAAATTTTTTGTGTAATTTTTTTAATGAAATGCAAGTCAGTAACCCAAACTGCAATTTTTAAAATAAAAAATTCCAACATAACACAATCCAAAGATGTATTAAATTTGACATGTGTTAAGAAACAATAATAGGAAAATATCTTTTTTTCCTTAATTAAGCCATTATGTCTTTTTTTTTTTTTTTTTTTTTGGATTTTTTGAGACTGGGTTTTTCTGTGTAGCCCTTGCTGTCCTGGAACTCACTCTGTAGATCAAGCTGGCCTTGAACTCAGAAATGCCACTGCCTCCCGAGTGCTGGGTTTAAAGGCATGTGCCACCACTGCTCCGCTAGCCATTATGTCTTTTAAGAGTAGAAGTCTAGGAGCAGAAAAGATAGCTCAGTGGTTAAAAGCACATACTGCTCTTACAGAAGAGCTGAATTTTGTTCCCAGCATCCAGGGCAGGCTGCTTACATCTGCCTGTAACTCCAACTCCAGGGACAACCAATGCCTCCAGCCTCTAAGGGTACCTGCACTCATATGCACAGACCCTAACAAGTATGCATAATTAAAAATAATCTCTTCTCTTAAAAGACTAGAAAACTACATTAAAAGAGCACTGCAATTCATAACACAGAAATCTCACATCTGAGCTAAGGTGTTTCAGGCAGCATCAGTAGCTTTATGTGGCAAGACAGCATACACAGAACAAAGTGCACATGACGTTTTCAGAACCAAGGCTACAGTGATAACCCACAATGCAACACAGATGAGCCCCTACACAAATCCTCTGCATTTACCACTCATTTGATTTTGAGTTATATTTGATTGTTACACATTCAGAAACCTTTTGCTGTTATCAAACTTTCCCCAACCCCAACAGTCAGTTACACGACCCCCTAGGGGCACACAATCCACAGTTTAAAAACTTGAGCGTCTACCCCCCTACCCCAGCCCCATCCCAGAAGAGCTCATAGAAGACAGTGCCAAACCTAAGTCATTTTGAATTCTTTTTATCCACAAAAATTATTTTGAAATGTCAATTTTAAAGAATACAAAAATATATACAGTTTGAATGACAGCTTGTGGGTTTAATTTAGTTTTTTTTAAAATTGTGTTTGATAACCAGTCCATAGGAGTGTGTTGCACATCTATTTCATTCTGAATTGAAACTCCAGTATCGTGTTTGCCTAAGAACTGTTCTATGGACAAGCTCCTTGGCTAAACAACCACTTCACAGCTGTTTAGACACCTCTTACTAAAAAGCACAGGCATTCTCAGTGTGCCAACGGCCAGTCAACAGGAGAGCATGTAGAAGTTCCTAGCAACTCTACAGTGAGACTGTGATTGTCACTCACCATGGTTTTATGTGAACCCTGAACTGGGTGAGTTACAGAAACTTCTTCCTATACGTTATATACCACTGAAATCAAATGCTTCTTAGTGTTACTAAAAAAATTAACAAGTCTCATATATATATATATATGATATGAATTCATTGAATTCATACATCTAGGCATGAATTATAACAATCTAGGCATGGTAGTGGTGCATGCCTTTAATCCCAG
>JADRCH010000066.1:6139599-6150531 GCA_019843965.1 Rhynchomys soricoides | reverse complement strand
AATTATAACAATCTAGGCATGGTAGTGGTGCATGCCTTTAATCCCAGCCCTCAGAAGGTAGAGGCATAAAGGATAGGCCAACCTAGCTTTAGGGTATCCACCTCTGCATAGTGAGACCTTATGTCAAAGAGAGAGGGGGAGGAAGAGAGAGAGAGAAAGAAGAAGAAGAAGAAGAAGGAGAAGAAGAAGAAGAAGAAGAAGAAGAAGAAGAAGAAGAAGAAGAAGAAGAAGAAGAAGAAGAAGAAGAAGAAGAGAAAAAAAGAGGAGGAGAGGAAGAGCTACCATAAGAATTAAAATGACAAGCTAAGATGTGTTGTGCAGCTTGTTAGGATCAGTCTTCCTATTACTATTAGGACATCGATACTGCTCTGGAATCATCTGCCTCTAATAAACTAGCATACTGCTTATGAGACTTGAGCCTCGGTATTTACTAGTACCTTTGTTGTAGTACAAAGAACTCTTCAAACATCACACACTGCTCACCTTTACAGCAGTCGGCAAGTGTTGCCTTTTGTTGTTAGATACAGAAATAGAAACAGGTGAGAGCATTCATGTCAATATTAGAGCTAACCAGGAAAGAGAACATTGCCCAACTTTACATTCTATGTATTTTTAAATGATCTCCTTATTTTATGTGTATGTGTGAATGCCTGCATGTATGTGGACCTTAACCATGGAGACCAGAAGAAGGTGTACTCTCAAAAGCTGAGTCACCTCTCCTGCCCTAGATTCTGTATTTTGACTCTTCACAACCACCATAAATGACAGTCCACAGTAGTCCAGGCAGAAGAATTCAAAACTAATTAGCTTCTATTATTTAGCAGAGGGTAAAACCTGGGTCCTAATGTTCATTGTCTTAGATTGAGTCAGGCAACACAGAACAATCTTTTTAGTCTCTATGATGGCTATTCCCAGTTGTCAACTTGACTATATCTGGAATGAACTACAATCCAGAAATGGAGGGCAAACTTATGATCCAGATCATGAGCCTAGATGTCACATGCTTTTGATCCAAATCCTGAGGCATACTGGTCATGAAAAGCTTAGGCCCAGGCAAGGAGACTGGCAAGCAGATCTCTGAGTTCAAGACCAACCTGAGACAGAGCAAATTCCAAGTGAAGATAGACTTAGGTCAGGTGGAGGCGTGGTGGTACACATCTTCAATCTGGGCCACACCTTCTACTGGAGGCCTACATAAGGACATAGGAAGAAGGAAGACTCCCTCTTCATCGCCTGCTTGCACTTACTTGCCAGCACATCTGTTGGAACCTACTTCTTTGGGATTCCAGCTAATACAGAAGACCCACTGAAACACCAAGCCTCATGGGACTAAGAAACTACTAGATTCTTGACTTCCCATTCACAGCTGGCTAGTGTTGGCCTAGTTGGACTGCAAACTGTAAGTCATTCCAATAATTCCTTTTAATATAGAGAGACATTTCATAAGGTCTGTGACTCTAGAGAACCCTGTCTGATACAGCTTCCTTAAATGCATATGTATAAATACATGTGTATAAACACATACATATTCTTAAGCACAGTTCTCTAAATTTTTATGAGCCTCAAGAGACATGAAGGCTTTGTTATTTCAGCTGGAATGAATTACTAACAGTATTCACCTTCAGACAGATCCTTATGGTTTTGACTATCTATTCAAGGTTGCCTGTGCAAGTGACACCTGTTTTATCTGGGTATGTTGATGCACACATCTAAGTGTCAGCAATTTAGAAGCTGAAACTAGAGAACTGCAATCTGAGGCTAGCCTGGACTACACTGCAAGATCCTGTCTCATACAATCCATCAAAAGGATTCCTTCTCTGTTAGTAAACTAACCTTCCCTGTAGATGTGCTTTATAACAGTGAGTTTGTTCACGAGTAAGTCAGTGAGCATTTTGAAGGACATGATGTTAATAAACATTAAGATGCAATCAGTAAAAGTACAAACATCAGGTCCGAACTGCTTGGTTCAAGTCCTGGTTTCCACTCAGTTACCTTAGCAACTCACTACGTCATTCTTTACTAACTTGACATCTGTAAAGTCAGACAGTAAGGCTTACATTCCAGATTTGTCACCATAATCAAATGGGTTACTACACAAGAAGAGCTTGGAACAGTGCCCAGTACTGTTATGTAATCAGCGTTAAATTTTACAGTATTGCTATTTGCCTAGTATTGGGGTAGATGCCGTAGACAAACGCTGAGACATTATTTCCACCTGCAGCCTTGCGTTCAACCCATAAGAGACAAAGGTGGAATAATTAGTATTTTATTCAAATTTCAGGAAACAGAAGAATCGAGAAATCTGGGTAATATGGGAGTGGCCAGTGGTAACTGATGTGAGAGTCTAGAGGAAAACTTCTCATAGGAGTGATGAGAGATGTGTTCTGAAGGCCAACGGGGGCTTATGTGAAGACTAGGTTGGAGGACATAAGCCAGGCCCATTCTAAATCAATAAAGGAGACATGCTATCACAGTGGATAAATACGGAAGTAGGGTCAGGAGAGGAAGCCAAAAGGCCAGAGGTAGCCTTTGCTTCTCTGCGGCATTGACAAAACACCTGAGGAGAGCAATTGAAGGAAGTGCTCACTGTGTGAGGACACAGTCAGTCACGGCAGGCAAGTGGAAGAGCTGAGCGCCAGATGTCAGGTGTGTCTCCCAGTGGGAATACTGTCGCGTAGGCTGTTTTAAAACATGCTGATGATTTGAAAATGAGAAGCCATCATTTAAAAATGGAGGCTTTTAAAAAACTGCGTGTGTACACACACGTAAGTGCAAGAACCCTGGTTAGTGTAGCGTACACACACGTAAGTGCAAGTACCCTGGTTAGTGTAGGGTACACACACATAAGTGCAAGTACCCTGGTTAGTGTAGCGTACACACACGTAAGTGCAAGAACCCTGGTTAGTGTAGCGTGAGTCTTTTGCCACTCTTCCTTATGTTCAGGAGGGTGGAATGAGAAGAAGCATCCATTAAGTAGATGGTTACAGAGATGGTGACCACCTGAGACGAGGCCAGAAGAATCACAGGAACACATAACTGTGTGACAGCCGATTTATGCCTGGGGCTTATTGCAGTGTATTTGTGAGAAACAAGATTAGAAGTCAAGGCTGAAAAGGAGATTGGAAAAAAGAACCCTGTGATGGTTTGTATATGCTTGGCCCAGGGAGTGGCACTATTGGAAGGTGTGGTCTTGTTGGAGTAGGTGTGTCACTGTGGGTGTGGGCTTTAAGACCCTCATCCTAGCTGCCTGGAAGCCAGTATTCTGCTAGCAGCCTTCAGATGAAGATGTAGAACTCTCAGAGCCTCCTGCACCATGCCTGCCTGGATGTTGCCATGTTCCTACCTTGATTATAACAGACTGAACCTCTGAACCTGTAAGCCAGCCCCAATTAGATGTTATTCTTTCTTATAAGAGTTGCCTTGGTCATGGTGTCTGTTCACAGCAATAAAACCCTAACTAAGACAAACCATGAAGACATTTCTCTATGTGACCAGGTGACTAGCTAAGACTAGATTAATAATCTTTAAAAAAACAAAATTAGAGAATATGTCTTTTGTTTGTCTCTTCTATTTTAGAAGCAGTGTGTGCCTATGTAATAAATTTCATAATACAATGGTATGTAAATAAGAATTTATTTCACATCTCTTACTATACCAGGGTAGCCAAGATCACCTGCCGTGTTGTGGGCCATTTCCTAACTTTCTTACAAAAATATGTCTGGTTGTGATCATTGATAGTCTTTATAAGAGTTTGGGGGCTGGAGAGATGGTTTGGTGGTTAAGAGAACTTGCTGCTCTTGTGGAGGGCCCAGGTTTGGTTCCCAATACCCACGTGGCCACTCACAACCATCCTTAATCCCAGTTCCCAGGAGACCCAACAGGTTCTTCTGGTCTCATCAGGTACCAGGCACCAGGCACTGTGCACTGATAAACTTGGAGGCAAAACACACATTCACATAAAATACATTTTTAAAAGTTTAAAAAAGAACTCTAATACACTGCTGTGTAATTGTTTTATTGAGCAGTATCTCGGCATTCGCTGGACAGTGCCATGGCATGCCTCCTCATCTTTTACCGGCTGAATTCACGGGATAGATCACTGTACCTTATTCATGAACATGTCAGTTGATGTGCCTCTTTTCCTAAAGCAGCAAACAGCATTGCAGTGAAGAACCTTAAGCACATATATGAGCACAGGATACCTCAGTTTCCACAGGAAGACTCCAGTAGTGGGACCGCTGGATCAAGGAATACTTCAGTGTAGAATTGACACTCTGGTTTTTTAAAAGACCACAGCAACACATACATTTGGCAAGAGTAGGCAAGGGTCCAGCTCTCCCTTCCTTACCAAGTTATAGGGACACAACCTTGAGTAGTTCATCTGCCCTCTAAACATTTATAATTTACTCAACGTCTGTGGAATCCATCCTTAGTTCTTGCTTCCACCTTGTCCTTGTGCTCACCCTGCCACTCTCAGATGGGCTGCAAAGAGCCCCTGTCACTGTCTGAGCTGGTAACACTTCTCCCACAAGTACAGTTGCTCTTAAATTCAATGAGAAAGGACAGAAAATGTCGATGAACATTGAAGCCTTCCTTGACAGATTGCCTGGCTGGTCACAGCCTTCTGATACACCTGTTTAAGAAGTATAAGACCTTGTAGGTATACCTAGGACCCCATCACTTAATGCTACCCTGTGTGATTATACAATTAAACTCTACAGCTTTGTCTATAAAGTATCAATAATCCAGTACATATTTATTATTATCTATAAAAATTAAATGATATGATTTGTTAGAGACGTAATTCTATTTAACCAAACAATAACTAAAATTATTTGGTATTATACCTGTCCTTCAAGATGTACTTTTGAGGGTCCTTTATATCTACAACCAAATAGAATCTCTTCATTCAGATGCTTTGGGGGTTGGGGGTTGGTTTTTTGAGACAGGATTTCTCTGTATAGCCCTCTGACTGTCCAGGAACTTATTCTGTAGACCAGACTGGCCTTGTACTCAGAATGTGTTTCCCAGGGATTATTGGGAGGGGGGATGTAAAGTTATGTTTTACAGACTGCAAAGAGGTCTAGAGATTGATTGTGCAATGGTGTGAATGTTCTTAACATTACTGGACTGTACATTTATAATGGGTTAAGTCATGTTTCACTACAATAAAAGAATAAAATGTCTGCCACAGTTGGTTAGCACAAATGGTTAATAATTTAGTTCTATAACAGTGTCTTTGAAGTCTTCTATCATCAGTAGATCTTCCTGCCTCATATATGATGGGCTTAAGCAATAGCCTGTGGACCAAGAGTCCAGGGCTAAGTTCAACTATATCATTAAAATGAGGTCAGTAAGGGACCAAAAAGATGGCTCAGCAGTTACTGGCCTCCTTAGGCACCAAGCACAATGCACAGAGATACAAGAAAAACATTCATCCACATAATTTTTTTGTTCTTTGAGACAGAGTCTATTATATAGTTCTAGCTGTCCTAGAACTCACTATGTAGACCAGGCTGGCCTCAAACTCATGGAGATCCACTGGCCTCTGCCTCCCAAGTGGTGGGATTAAAGGTGTGTGTCACCATTACCAGCCAGATAAAAATATTTTTAATGAGGCTAATAAAATAAAAACTGAGGCTCATAAAACTCTTGCCCCCGACAAGTCATGAAAAATCGAACAAGCTGTTTCTAAATACCTGGTCATAAATACTTGCCATTTGTAAGTATTTAATAAATGTCAGTATTATTTACTTTGTAATTGTTGTAATTGTTAGTTCCTGTGCATACCTGTCTTTTTTGCTTGTTTCTCTTTAACTTTTCATCTTCTGTTGCAATAGCCAAATACCTGAGACTGTGTAACTTATAAAGAGTTTCCTTTGGGTCACACTTCTGGGAGCCTGGAAGAACAAAATCGGCAAAGCTCTGGATCTGGGCCAAGTATACAGAAAGTGGAAGAGATGGAAAAGTGCAGAAGAGAGAAGGCAGGGCTGAACTCCCACAATAGATGATCTGTTCTCCAGAGAGGGGGATTAATTCATCACTAGCACTCTACTGCCATGACCAAACATCTCCATTAGGCCCCATCCCCAATCCTGCCGTACTGAGGCCTGCCTCAATGAGGAACTACAGTTTACAGCAGATGGCTTTGATGGGGACTCTTTGTCGGGAGGTTTGGATCCTTCTGAAGAAAACCACAGAGTAAAAGTGGGTCATGAGTGCTGGGAACTTAATCTGAAGGTTCACTTGAAGCATGGATAACACTGGAATTCCAGGGAGAGAGGAGTACTGGTGTTGTCTTGGCTACTTTTCAATTGCTGCAATAAAACACCATGCTCAAGGCAACTTACAAAAGAAAGCACTTAATTTGGGGCTCACGGTTCCAGAGGTTTAGAGCCCATGACCATCATGGCAGAAGCATGGTAGCAGGCAAGCAAGCATGACACTGGAACAGTTGCTGAGAGCTTACACTTTGATCCACAAGCACAAGAGAGAGAGAGCTGACCAGGAATGTAACAGGCTTTGAAACCTCAAAGCCCGGTCCCAGTAACACAAACTCCTCCCCCAAGGTTACACCTCCTAATCCTTCCCAAACACCTCCACCAAGCTGAACATATTATGTGCCTGTAACCCTTATGACTTGGAAGGCCAAGGCAGGAAGGATCTTGAATTTAGGCTTGCCTGGGTTATCTAGCAAGTCCTAGGGAGACAGGGAAAGGGGAAGAGAAGAAGAGAAAAGGCAAGAACAAAAGGAAAAGAGAGAAAGGACTGGAAGGGGTGGGGAAGGAGGAGGATCTTTATCATAGAGTGACTTCAGTCTGGCAGGAGGAGACCTGGGTCATTAAGGAAATGAACATAGAGAGCAGACCCTCACAACCCCGGAAGTAGAATTACAACACGAAGAAGCTATGTGAATTCCTGTTTTTCAGCTCTCTAACAGCAAGGCTGTTACACAGTCTGACCACTGTTACTTGGCAAGATTTAGAAGCCTTTTTTACAGCACTCTATGGGAAAGCTGCCAGCTCCACCTGCACTTTAAAACCAAGAATCATTAGCTGACCAGTGACTTCCTCCTCTGTGTAAGGTCGGTGGAAGATATTGATTGAGCAGTCATTAGCCTCACATTTAGCTTGGCTTTTCAAACACCACAATGTTGTGGCTTTCAGAGGCGAAGGCAGCAAGGTGTGTGTGTGTGCGTGTGTGTGTGTGTGTGTGTGTGTGTGTGTGTGTGTATGTAGCTGTAGGCCTTAAGTCAATCAGAGAACTCCTTAGGCAGGTGAGGAAGGACAGAGACAGACCTTCGCACAGTGTACAGAAAGATTACCCAAATCTTCTCTCTCTCTTCCTCTCTCTCTCTCTCTGTGTGTGTGTGTGTGTGTGTGTGTGTGTGTGTGTACTCACATATATGTATGAGTGTGGGGTCAAAGAAAAACTTGCAGAAGTAGATTTTTCCCCTACCACCAAGTGGGTGCTGGAGACCAAATTCATGTCGTCAGTCTTGGCGCAAGCACCTTCACCCACCAAGCTGCCTGGTCACCTCTTTGTTACTTTATATACACAGAATGCAGTCTTTCCTAGATCCCTTCAAAAGTCTGGGGAACATTAAATTATGCTCTAAAAGTAACGATAGAATTCTAAGTAACAATGTAGCATCATTTGCAAGTTTGGGCTGCATAAAATGTAATTGGAATAACCATTTCTACCTCAAAAGGACTGAAGTGTTAACACTGAAAGAGAACAGACCCCCACTTCTACATTAAATTCTGCAGAGTAAGTTTCAAAGACACTGTTCGGAAGAGCACACCCAACCTGCCTTCCCCATTCACATCTGTTGTACTTTTCTGGTCATCTTTACTGGGTCATAGTTTGCTATGGTTTAAGTGGCTGTTAGTCAAGTGGTACGTCAGAGAGTGTGGTGATTGAGACAGTAAAATCTATGGCGTGGGGCCTCCTGAGAGATAAGGTCATAGGTGCAAGCATATTCATGAAGCAGGACATTACAAAACAAGACCACGGACACGTGGTCCCTTCTGAGATGATGTTTCTGTTTCTCCTTCTCTGCCATGTTGTGGGGTACCAGAGGCTGAACAGCTGAGGTCTTTTAGTTTTGTTTGTATTTTGTTTGCTTTTTAGTACCCAGTGTGAGGTATTCTATTATAGGAGCATAAAACAGACTAATGCAATGTTTCCTGTTCCATTTCTATTCATATCCATTATGCCAATTTTAGGGAAAGTTACTTAATATCATAATTTGTCATTTGACTAAGATACTGTCTTAAGGCTAATTACAGACTCAAGGAAGTCAGAGTAATTCAAAGTGAAATAAGGTGGTGTGCTTAACAAGAATTGGACAGACAAACAGCCCTCAATAGGCTTGGCTTTTCATGGGGATTTGTAAGACTCTGGTATGTTCTTAGTGTGGGCTCCGAGTCTAATGCAGCGATGTTCAAACAACATTTCCTGAGATCAGTATGCCTGTGTCCGTATCATTACTTCCTTCCTGCCACTTTCCAAAGTCATCTCCATCCACTTATCTGGCTTGATGGGATTGGCCAGATTCTAGACGTGTACAAGTGCCTAAGCCTGACAAATCAAGCATCTCAACTCTTCCAAATACACACTAGTTCAGGGATTGGCACATGAGCTAGCTGGCCAGAATTAGGATGTCTGTTGAGGTAATTAGTGAACAAAGTTCAATTTGTATCTGATCACGAGCCACTAAGCAACTGATGATAAAATGAGGTGAAGGGCAGACCTGAGAAGTAGGGGACATCCTGGCTATTTGAGGACCAGGGAAACGGCTGAGTGGGTCTTGCTTGTCAAGTCTGATGGACAGCCTAAGTTTGATCCCTGGGACCTATATGATGGAAGGAGAAAACTGACTCTTGGGGCTAGAGAGATGGCTCAGTGGTTAGGAGCACTGACTGCTCTTCCAGAGGTCCTGAGTTCAATTCCCAGCAACCACATGGTGGCTCACAACCATCTGTAATGGGATCTGATGCCCTCTTCTGGTGTGTCTGAAGACAGTTATGGTGTACTCATATAAATAAAAATAAATCTTAAAAAAAGGAGGGAAAACTGACTCTCATAAGTTGTCCTCTGACCTCTACACATGCGCCATGGTACACATATTTCTATATGTGCACATATTCACACAAAGAAAATAAAATGTAATAAAAGAATTTTAAAAGAATTTCCAATTTCAAGATTTGATAAAACTCTAATTTTGCTGGGCCTGGTTTAAGTTGGTTTTGTGTTAACGTTTAAATCTGATGTTGCCCCCACCTCCCACACACTCACACTTTCTCACAGACACACTCCACACTCTCTCTCACACACTTACATACATGTGCACACACACCATATATACACACCCACTCTTTCTTACATACACACACTCTCTCACATTCTTACTCATACACACATTCTCTCTCTCTCTCTCTCTCTCTCTCTCTCTCTCTCACACACACACACACACACACACACACACACGCACACCACATACCACACACACATTAGTGTGTATGGTAGAATGTCTGGTCCTCAGCTGCCAATGCTGTTCTAGAAGGCTGTTGAATCGTCAGGAGGGAACACCCAGGAAGTGAGGCAGTAGGAGTGGGCCTTTGCATATTATATCCACTTCTGGTTCTGCCCCATAGTTCTCTGCTCCTGGTCAGCTGCTACAATGTGACCTGCTAGCTCTCACTCCTCTAGATACGGGGTAAGTTTCCCACCATGGTGGGCTGTATCTCCTGAAACCATGAGGCAAAATATATCTTTTCTTCATTAATTTGCTTTTCATAGCCAGGCAGTGGTGGCACACGCCTTTAATCCCAGCACTTGGGAGGCAGAGACAGCTGGATTTCTGAGTTCGAGGCCAGTCTGGTCTACAGAGTGACTTCCAGGACAGCCAGGGCTATACAGGGAAACCCTGTCTCAAAAAAACAAACAAACAAACAAACAAAACAAAACAAAACAAAGCTTTTCATGAGTTTTTACACAATTAAGCAGAAAAGCTAATGGATACAGTTCATGTCACTAGCAACCAAAGTACTGGGTATACTGCCTAGCTTACACTACCCAGGATCACTCACATAGTTCATCTCTAAACAGTTGAACATCTACTGACTTATCTCTGTAAGTCTTAGATCATAATATGAAACCAGAACATCCAGCTAGAACACAAAATGTCTAATGTTCTAGCTAAAGTCAGCTAGAACATCCTTGACCCTGAACATCTAGCTAGAATGCAGAACCTCTGGCTAAAGTCAGCTAGAATATCCTGGACCCTGAACATCCAGCTAGAATGCAGAACCTCTGGCTAAAGTCAGCTAGAATATCTTGGACCCTGAACATCCAGCTAGAATGCAGAACCTCTGGCTAAAGTCAGCTAGAACATGCTGGACCCTGAACATCTAGATAAAACGAAGAACCTCTGGCTAAAGTCAAAGTCAGCTAGAACATTCTTGATCCTGAACATCTGGCTAGTCAGGTAGAGCATCCTTGACCCTGGGTCAGATTATTTACCCTTTGTTTCAATCCCCATGGGTTTGATATTTTCTAACAGTTGTTAGTCCTTAGGGTCTAAGCGGTGAGTAGCAGACACCTCTAAAGTACTTCTTTATTGGTTATTATATATAATTCCCTTTTTATATAAGTGAGCAGAAGAAAAATACCTATCCCCAGAGACAGCCTACATCCCAGTATGCCTTCTGTTCAGTAAAATAGGAGATCATTCTGCTTGGATAATTCTGATTTTTTTTTTTTTTGAGCCAGGGTTTCATTATATATCCTGGTTGGTCTTGAGTTCAATATGTAGCCCTCTAACCCTGGCTTAAAACTAAAGATCTTGTCTTACACACCCAGGTGCTAAAACTACAAGCATGTGCCAACACACCCAGTGCCAACACACCCAGTGCCAACACACCCAGT
>JADRCH010000066.1:6129164-6139589 GCA_019843965.1 Rhynchomys soricoides | reverse complement strand
GTGCCAACACACCCAGTGCCAACACACCCAGTGCCAACACACCCAGTGCCAACACACCCAGTGCCAACACACCCAGCTTTGTCTCTCAGTGAATGTGGGGAGTGCAAACTATTCTCCTACATGCTGACCCCATCAACAACCTGGGAGGAGGAAGACCTCTGTTTAAATGAACTCAGGCCAGATCCAAATGGCAGATAACCAGGCCTGCAGCAGAAACACTGCCTGCTAGCATTCTGTGTAAATGTGACTGACCAATGAGCCTGAAGATTTTATCCTGGTTTCCTGCTGGTACAGAAGGGGGTACAAGTGGACATATGCTTGTGGGGAATCAAGAGCCCTTGCTTGACAGTCCACAACCTCCTGCCCTCTTGCTGGCAGTCTTAAGCATCTCTCTCTCTCTCTCTCTCTCTCTCTCTCTCTCTCTCTCTCTCTTTCTCTCTCTTCGAGACAGGGTTTCTCTGTGTAGCCCTGGCTGTCCTGGAACTTACTCTGTAGCCCAGGCTGGCCTCGAACTCAGAAATCCGCCTGCCTCTGCCTCCCAAGTGCTGGGATCAAAGGCGTGCGCCACCACTGCCCAGCTTAAGCATGTCTCTTGAAGGCAGAAGTCTCTCACAGACCCAGAGCCATCCCCAAGAGTGTTTTCATCAAAGGAACAAGAGTTACCATCAAAAGAATTCAACTCCAATCCAGAAAATTCCATGGCAACAGAGTCTTTGCCCCTATCATCACAAGGCCAGCAGTTGGCCTGGTCCCACTGGCAGTGAGCTCTATTCCTTCTCTCTTCTGAGCTCCCTCCTCTGTCTCCTTCTAAAATTTCTAATCAAAATGAGGCCTCTATCATGATGCAAGGCATTTTAATGACACTTTTTGATTTTTTTTAAACTATTGCATAAGATGTTTTACAGAACAGGCAATCCCATTAGACTTTTTAAAATCTTAACTATTCAAGCAAGTTAGAGTTGAAGGTCAAAAGAACTAGGGGTCAGGCCAGGAAGCTATAGTCACAAGAACAATGGTCAAGAGCAGTGTTTGCTGCTGGGATGGTACAGGCTTGCAGCCCCAGCACCTGGGTGGGTAAGTCAAGATGACCTCAAGTCTAAGACAAGAGCAGTCTAGGCTCCACAGCAAAATTTGATGCTAGCCTAGACTATATATAATAAAGCCATGCTTAAAAATTAAATAAGGTACTGCTTGATCATGAAATTGCAACCTGACTAAAGTAGTAAAAACCCGAGAAACAAGGAACTATTGAATCAAAACCCAAGATGTTACCAGACCCATCAATTCCTAAAAGTCAAGCAAAAACAAAAACACCTCTAGCCTACCAAGGACACTTGAGGATGTGCACTCATGCACACAGGCATGTATGCCGTGGCTCACGTTTGTTGGTCAACTTTTAGAATTCAGAAGCTCTCACCTTCCTGTGTGGATTCCAGGGATCAAACTCAGGACAGCAGGTTTGTACAAGCTGCCCTCTCAGCCAGTGAGCTATCTTGCTAGCCCAGTTGGCCTTTAATAAATCTATCTTCTTGCAGAAATCAAGGCCACACGCTTGCCTTCTGTGTGTGATGAGTTGTGCCCCTTGCTTGGCATCCTGACTCCACAGACAATCATGACAGACCCTGAAGATGCTCCTGAGGGAGAGAGCTCCACAAGTGGCAGCCTGGTCACTGAGAAGCAAGTGAGTTGCTCTATCACCAACCTCTAGCTCATGCTAGTGCAGAAATCTGATAGACACTGGACCCGACCCTGGCCTTTCAAATGGAACTTGGCCTAAAGTGACTCACATACGCTACACATCCTTACATCCAGGCGAAGTTCTAAACAGAGGAACTGAGCATGAAGAAGAAAATGGTGCTGAGAGAGCAGCCAGTTCTCGGGGTGTTAGTCAACTTCAGTTGTGGGAAAAACACCTGAAACAATCAAACTTCAGAGGAAGGTTTGGGTGCTGAAGACATGGCTCTTGGGTTAAGAACACTGCTGCTCTTGCAAAGGACCCAGGTTTGGTCCCAGCACTTATGGTGGCTCACAGATATTCCTACCTCAAGTTCCAGGAGCTATGACACCCTCTTCTAAACTCCATGGGCACCGGGCATTCATGTGGTACACATATATACGCGTAGCAAAGGTACTCATACACATACAGTGCATATTGAAAATTTAAATAAAAGGTTTATTTTGGCTTACAAATTCCAGAAGATTTGGTTCATAGGCCACTTGTCCCATCACTTTGGGGACTGTGGTGAAGCAGGAATGTATGACAGAGTCCTCTGCTCCATTTGTGGCATCAGGGACACAAAATGAGGAGGAGGATGAACCAAGTTCCCTCAACTCCCTTCAGGGTCACATTCCCCCAATAACCTAAATTCCTCCCACAAGTGTCCACCTCCTAAAGGTCCTGCCCCCTCCCAACAGAAGCAAGCTGGGGACCAACTCCTTAACAGATGAGGGACACTTCAAATACAAAATGTAGTACTCAATAGGGTTGTGAGCTTCTGGAAAGGTGGGGAGGTTAAGTGAAGGTGTTGTTGTCCCAGAGATCCTAAGATCTCCTAAGAGCAAGACGCATGGGTAGAACTTCAGGATACACAAGAGAGGGTCTTGCAGAGAGCTACTTTGTAGGGTGATTTTCCTCTAGACCATAGGAAAAGTTTTATTTTTGTTTTTGTATGTGTGTGTGTGTTTTGTTTGGTTGAGACAGGGTTCCTTTGTGTAGCCCTGGCTGTCTTAGAATTCACTGTGTAGGCCAGGCTAGTCTTGAACTCAGAGATCCACCTGCCTCTGCCTCCTGAGTGCTGGGACTAAAGATGTGAACCACCAAGACCTATCTGGAAAAGAGTTTCTATGCCCCAGCTCACAAATATTGAAGCACAGGAAAGAATTCGACAGACCTGCATGCTAGAAAAGGTGCAGTGTGTTCTAGGATACTAAACCTAGTGGCTAACACAGGAACTCCCAGACTTCTTTTGAACGGAAGAAATGCGTGGTGAAATGTTCCAATTTGGCATCTTCTAAGGCCTTGATCATCATTGTATGGGCTGGTTTTGTGTGTCAACTTGACACAAGCTGGATTTAATCACAGAGAAAGGAGCTTCAGTTGAGAAAATGCCTCCATGAGATCCAGCAGTAAGGCATTTTCTCAATTAGCGATCAAGGAGGGAGGACCCCTTGTGGGCTGGTAGTCTTGGGTTCTATAAGAAAGCAGGCTGAGCAAGCCAGAAGAAGCAAGCAAGTCAGTAAACAGCATTCCTCCATGGCCTCTGCATCAGCTCCTGATCCTTGACCTGCCTGAGTTCCAGTCCTGACTTCCTCTGATGATGAACAGCAGCATGGAAATGTAAACTCAATAAACCCTTTCCTCCCCAACTTGCTTCTTGGTCATGATGTTTGTGCAGGACTAGAACCCCTGACTAAGACAATCATACTTCCAGTCTGTTTCCAAGTCTATACTCAGGAAAGCCAGAGATCTCTCTAGTACAACCTTTGGACAAGCCTCATCTTCCCTTGTGGAGCTGATGCCATGGCGGCCTAAGGTGAGTATCATAGGCTGTCCCCTTCCTCCTCTGAATGGTAACATCATCAGCATGAGCAGT
The DNA here is from genome assembly GCA_019843965.1 of Rhynchomys soricoides. NCBI lineage: Eukaryota > Metazoa > Chordata > Mammalia > Rodentia > Muridae > Rhynchomys > Rhynchomys soricoides. Next base: position 6,135,996 of record JADRCH010000066.1, on the reverse strand, counting down.
GGACCTGAAGTGTGAGGCAGAGAGGGCAGAGAGGCAGGAGCTCCTACACTGTACATTTCTAAGCCACGTAACCCAGAAGAATCTTTGGCCCTAACCTGAGGCTCGCCTTAAGAAGTTACTGGTTGAATTATGTTTTCCCCAAGTTCCTATGTTGAAGTCTTAACTTCCTGTACGCCAGAATATGACATTATTTGCGCAGGATCTTTAAATAGGGGACTAAGATAAAATGAGGCAATTAGGATCCTAATCTGAGTGGTTTCTATTACAGAAAGTTCAGGCACCTAAAGAGACACCAGGGATGCACAGGTCCACAGGGACGACCACACGACAGTAAGACAGAGGAAAGGTGCCTGCTTCAGAAATGGAGTCTTTGCACACCACGATTGCAGACTTCTAGGCTCTAGAATTATGAAGAATAAATATCTGATGCTTAAGGTACTTGCCTAGGCAGACAAACGTGCTACAATTTGCAAACTTATTTGTACCCATACATAGTCAGAGAGCTTGGAACACTCAACGCCAGCAACATGTAACTTGACTACTTCCCTACGAGAGACTTTCAAACCCTGCTCATTTATCCCTATGTATTCCCTGCCAATGGAAAGTTTCCACACGTGTTACAAATTTGTCCTTACTTCAGTAAGAAGTGTCTGAACATCTTTCACCTACTTTTAGATGAGACTATTTGGTTCTTTTTATGACAGTGATTCCCAACTTGCCTGATGCTGCCAACCCTTTAAGGCAGCTCCTCATGGTGTGGTGACCCTCAGCCATAAGATTTTTTTGTTGCTACTTCATTACTGAAATTTTGCTACTGTTATGAGTCATAATGTAGATATCTGTACTTTCTGATGGTCTTAGGTGACCCCTGTGCAAGGGCTGTTCAACCCTTGGAGAATCACTGCTTTATTAGTTTGTAGGAATGAATGCTATTGTTTGCTCCTCTAGTGTTGGGCCTGTCCCGCACCTCATGGCCTGAACCTTGGTAGTATGCTGCTCCCTATCACAGCCTGGGGTAGTCCCGGCCATAGGGACGGGGCTCAGGGGCCCCAGGTTCAAAGTGGCAACAGCGGCAGCAGCTTTGGTGCCAGTGGCCAGATTCCTCACTGACTTGCCCGTCTGCCCTCCTGCACTGGGTGCCATGTTGCCAAGCCAAGCTGGGGCTGCAGCAGCTCTGGGCCAGGGCTTGGAACTGGACCCCATCAGTGCAGCACTGGGTGTGTTCTCCCCCTCCTGCTGTCCTGAAGGCGAAAGGGTGGGGTCCTGGGCAGTGGTAGTGTTGGGCCCCATTTTGACCCTGGTTTGGACCTTGAGGACAAACCTGAGCCTAGCTCGAGTTCTGAGACCTGTCTCAGTCACTTCTGTATAGGGGTGACTCAGCAAGACCCGTTTGGACCTGCCTCTGCCCTGCCGTTGCTGATGTGGAGCCTTGCTATTGGCCCTGTCAGTTACCTCTTCCCTTTCCCTCCCTCCTATGTCATCTCTTCCCATAAGTACCCACCCCCTTTGCCTTCTCTATATAAACGAGGGACTGATACAATAAAGTTAAATGAGTTTCTGCTTCGACAAGACTCCCAGCCTGGTGTGTTTCTTTTGGGCCATCGGTCGACACTCTCCATCCCACTCAGCCCCAGACAGACTCTGCTGGACCTGCCGGCAAGCAGCTGACACTTTAGGAAGTATTCCTTCTGATTGTTTATTTGTTAATTTTGTTTACATTTTATCAGGGATAATTTGGGTTTTGTATATGTCCAAACTCATTTATGACATTTGTGGTTAAAAGTCACTCCTCCTACCCACCAGCAGGCTTTTATGATTTCATATTTTAGTTGGATACCTCAATCCAAACTACATTTATGGTGGTATGCAAGTGGAATATAGACTTGATTTTTCCCTTCAAATAGCAGGCTTTTACTACACAATATTCTAGGGAAAAAAATCCACTCAACAGTCCATTAAGTTGAAGCACATTTTTTCTAGGTTATTAATGCTAAGATCTGAATACTTGTTATTCTGTCTCCTTATTTTTCTTCATCATCAATACCATTGTCTCGTAATTGCTAATTCAGTTATATATTTAGCTACCTGACAGGGAAAATCTTCTTTCCATCCTTTACATTTAAGACTTTATGCCCCTTCCATTCAGTGAATTAAAGTAAGTTGTTGTTCTATTCTTTCAAACCATTGAGACATCAGTTAAAATTACATTAAGTCTTTCCAATGAGAAAAACAGTGTTACTTTATTCAAACCTATTATATTTTTCTCAAGGACTGTTGCTAGGCATTTTATACTGTTACTATTGTAAATTATGCCCATTTCCTCCATTGACTTTTAATGATCACTAAATCATATAAAAACGATTGATTTGATATATATTACTCTAAATATTGCTGATTTGTGGAGTTTTCCTATTGATTCTGAGAGGATTTTCTTCCCATTTCTTCCTTCTTTTCCCCTCTTATTTCATTTTATTTTTGAGACACGGTCTCACTATGTAGCCCTGGCTGGCCTGGAACTCACTATGTAGACCAGGCTGGCCTCACAATCATAGCCTCTGCCTCTGAATGCTGGGATTAAAGATATATGTTACCATGATTAGCCTTCCATTATTTCCTAAGGCTATGGTTAGACTATCATCATGCATAGACAGCATGATCATGTGGAATCCTCATTATAAATGCTTCCACTGGAGGTTAGAAACTATTTCTTCATTTATTTTATTATTTAAGTTTACACCTCACCCTCTTCCAGCAGCACAGGCTGTCCACTGATAGGCAGAGATCCAATTGTCACCCTTGGCCTAAAGCAGCAGCATTAAAGTAGGTCATGTGACAGGCAGAAGGCAGTAACATGGCTTTGGGGCAAATGAGATCATCAGACACCAGAACCACAGCATCACTTTCTGCTGGGTTGGTCCTATAGAGCTTGCCTTCTCACCTTGACTTCCATTCAGACAGTCCTAAATCTCTTTTAAAACCTACAATCCCGCTGGTTGTTAGGGCTATTTTCAGGGCATTGCCTATGATAACCCAGTGACTTTGTTAGACTTGTTACTGCTATGCCCAATACCTAAGAGAAATAGTTTTAAAAGAGGGATCATCTCTCCTTGGCTAGTGCTTCAGAAGCTCAGCTATAGTTGGCTGAATCCATGGCTGTGGATCCAAAGTAAGGTTGAAGATCATGGTGGGACCCTTGCAATGGAGAAAGCACATCGCCTCATGACCATCAGGAAGCAGAGGAGATGGATAGGAAAAGGTCAAAGACACATTGTCATTCCAGGGTGCATATGCCCTCAATGATGTGCTTCTTCCAAATAGGCCTCAAGTGCTCAAGTTTCTCAAGTTTCTCCTACCCCCCCCCCAAAGTGGCTTCCTCACCTGGGGATTTCAACACAGGAGTGTTTGGGGTCCTGGAGCTAAGCCTTCCACACACAGGCCTTTGGAGGTTTCTATATTCAAACCATAACAGTAGCCTAGCCCCATGCATTCTGTTTTCAGAAATGTCTTTGGTACTACAGTTCCCTAAGAGAGCTCTATGTCTCTGATCCTGTAAATGGCATGCTTTAAAAGATCTGCAGGCAGTACACTATCCATGATTTTAGGAGCATAGAATGGGTTAATTCTTTAGATTCTGGGCATGTGTCTAATCTGACAGTTATAAAATTTAGTTCTATTCAAGGGGAAATGGGAACATACAGGAATAGACTATTCAGAGGAAGTCTCTGTCACTAGAAGAAAAAGTAGATGGGATACACTCAAAGTCCATTTGCAGGAAAACAGAAAAGACATCCGTTGACTGTGAACAGGGCATCTTCTCATTCAGAAATGCAAATGCTTTGTTCCCACAGCTCCAGCTTCTACTGAAGATTAGGAAAAAACACATGAAAACTGTTTATCACAGTATGAACTGGGGTTATCAAAGGGGAAATGCCCATCAAGACTACCCTGGGTCGCTCAATGTGTCATTTAGATTCTGTCCAATCATATAGTTAAGGCAAAGCACATTCCAAAGCCTGTCTGTCTCAGGTGACAGCATCTGGGGATTTATGAGTTTCCCTTTTCTCTCCTAGTGATGAAGAAACTCAGAATAAAATGTTCCGCTTAACCAGAGCGATTATCTGTGATGCAGTAGTCCTCCTGCGGCTCTGGTTCCTTGTCCCTGGCTTGTGTCTTATCATTTGTGCTTTTAGTAGGTCATTCTGAATCACTTTTGGAAAGAAGGACAAATGCTTACAGTTTTTTCTTTGCTGCTGTCACACAGCTGTCCCTGCTGCTAAGGAGCCTGTGACCAATGTCTCTAAGGAGGGCCAAGGGTGTGCAGTGCCAGGTGGTAGGGCTGTCCCCCTCTCTGTTCACTAGGGACATTGCCACACAAGGGTCTGGAGCAGAAGACTAGAGGATATGAGTCCTTTCCTGGTGAAGAGACCTACAGTCAGCCCCTAAGGTTGGCCTCAATTCTTGAATTAGTGTAAAATTTAGATTGTCACATTTTACAGAGGGAATGCGGATCTTTAAGGTGGTCACTAATACTTCATATTTCAAAAAATACTTGGAACCAACAGAAAACAGAGCATGGTTGCCAGCATGCACAAAGGGCATGAGAGCGTTCAACAGCTACAAAGGCTCCTTTTTATGGGTTACTCTCTAGAACTCTGCTATAGCGCCTCAAGTTAACAGTACGGCATTGATCACTTAAAAGTCATTGAGGGAAGGCCTCCTGTCAAATATTCTTATTGCAGTAACAACATCAGTAATAACAATGATAATTTGAGCAAAGGGACCCAAAGTCCTTTCTGGCATCACAAAGTAACTCCTAGATATCACAAGTTAGTGAAGCTGGCCAGACCCATCTAGTTGTCTTATTACCTAGAACTAGCACTGTGTATCAACTAAACCTCCAAGACGACTTAAAGAACAAAACCTCTGGACCAAGTTACCACCCAGTGCAGACCTGGGTCTTCGGTCTTGTAGACCCCTGAGAACAGGAATCAGCAACCCTGTTCCCAGCAGACAATGCAAATCCTTTTCTACCAAGGCATGGGTGTTGTTCATGGCATCACGTGATTGCTCAGACTTGAGCCTCGGAGAATCTAGGTTTAGAGTTTTCTCTCAGATTTTGTGAGCAAAGATTAGTAAAACTATCTCTACAAACTGGAAACAGCCTTGGTGAACAGGACTCTATCACTCCTAGTACAAAAGAATATAAAAAACATGTGACTCATTCCAGCCCTTTGTTTCCAGAAGTTTCTTATCAAAACCCCTAAAGACATGTAAGCACCAGAAAATATATGACAAGAACTTTCTGCCACCCTTTAGGTATGAATTTCTGCAGGAAGATTGCCTGCATTTCCAATGTTGCTGCAGATACCCGAAGAGCAAGATTTCCAAGATGGAAAAAGAAGATGTGAGACTTACAAATCTCCACCTGGGGAATATCTAATTTTGCGGGTTTTTCGTTTTTGTTTTTCAACAACAAAAGTCATGACCACTCCATGATTTGACTCCTTCAGATAAAAGGTGGGCTTTCTGTTTCTGATATACAAGCATAACCATTTAGGCTAACACTTCTGTCTTATTTGATTTTTTTTTTTTCAAATTAAAAATAAATCAGCTATCGACTAGTTGACAATTGTTCTCAGAACATATGATTACTTTAATTCTGCAATGCTTCTTTCGAGTTTTCCCACAAGGGCACCAGAAAATTCACCCACCTTTTCTTCATTTTTGTAAAACTGGAAAGTTGGGAGGTGAAAGATCTCACAGTCTTGCACCAGCTGCTCACAGTCCTCAGTGTCCACTTCCAGGAAGATCACATCCTCATGTTTCAAAGACAGGGAGTGGAAGAGTGGCTTCATCATTCTGCAAGGGCCACACCAAGCAGCTGAGAAATCCACAGCCACCAGCTTCTCCCCAGCATCTTTGAGCACCTCCTCAAATTCCTCCTTGTCTTTGATCACTCGTACCAAGCCTTCCTCTGGGGTCTCTATTTCTGCTTCAAGATGTGAGATTTTGCTCTCGCAGGACTGCACATCTTCTGAAAACTTGATAATGTCATCTTCCTGGGACTGGGTGGTGTCTTCTGGGGACATGGTGATTTCTTCCTTGGACTGGGTGGTGTCTTCTGAGGACTTGGGAATATCTTCCTCCTTGGATGGGCTGCTGTGGATTTTACCCTCCTTGGACGGGGTGGAGTCCTGGGAGGACTTGGGCATTTCGCTTTCCTTGGACTGGATGCTATCCTTTAAGGGCTTGTGGATTTTACCTTCCTTGGACTGGATGGCATCCTGGGAGGACTTGGGGATTTTGTTCTCCTTGGACTGGGTGCTGTCTTTTAAGGGCTTGTGGATTTTACCCTCCTTGGACTGGATGAAATCTTGTGGGGACTTGGCAATTTCACTCTCCTTGGACTGGATGCTGTCTTTTAAAGGTTTGTAAATTTTACCTTCCTTAGATGGGATGGAGACCTGTGAGGACTTGGGGACTTCACTCTCCTTGGACTGGATGCTGTTTTTTAAGGGTTTGTAGATTTTACCTTCCTTGGACTGGATGGTGTCCTGCAAGGATGTGGGGATTTCGCTTTCCTTGGATTGGATGCTGTCTTCTAAGGACTTGGGCATGTCACCTTTCTTGGATTGGATGAAGTCTTCTGAGGACTTGAGCATGTCATCTTTCTTGGAATGGATGGTATCTTCTGAGGACTTGGGCATGTCAACTTTCTTGGATTGGATGATGTCTTCTGAGGACTTGGGCATGTCACCTTTCTTGGAATGGATGATGTCTTCTGAGGACTTGGGCATGTCATCTTTCTTGGAATGGATGGTGTCTTCTGAGG
>JADRCH010000066.1:6096103-6129154 GCA_019843965.1 Rhynchomys soricoides | reverse complement strand
GGACTTGGGCATGTCATCTTTCTTGGAATGGATGGTGTCTTCTGAGGCCTTAGGCATGTCACCTTTCTTGGATTGGATGGTGTCTTCTGAGGACTTGGGCATGTCAACCTCCCTGTAATGGGTGCTGTTTGCTGCAGGCTTGAGGGTGCTCCCCTGTTTGGGATGAGTGGTTTTTGCCAAGGACTTTGGGGTGTTGCTATAGTTGGTCTGCTTGGAGTAGCCAAAGGTTTTAGAAATGTTTTCCTGTTTCAGTTGACCGTTTTTTGATGAGGACTTGGGGCTAACTTCATGTTTGGGATGGATGGTATTCTCCAAGAACACAAGGGTGCTACTAACCTGCTGTGGAAAGTCAGACTCTTCTGTGGACATATGAAGTGTGTTGCTGACCGTGGAACCAATGACCTTCTCTTTGGACTGGGTTGTATCCAGGAACTCTGGGACCAGAAAAGCCTCATTTTTGGATAGAACCTGTAATGGATTTTCTGAACAACAACAAATTAATTAATTAAATCAAAATGCAAAAAGAAAGATTGACTATCTACACCAAGGAAGACTTATTCTTTTTTTAAACATTTTTAAAGATATATATATATCTTTATATCTATATCTATATCTATATCTATATATGATGAGTATACTGTGGCTGTCTTCAGACACACAAGAGGAGGACATCGGATCCCAGTGGTTGCTGGGAATTGAACTCAGGACCTCTGAAACAGCAGTCAGTACTCTTAACCACTGAGCCATGTCTCCAGCCCCAGAAGACTTATTCTTAGAGAACATAAAGGCATCTGATGAATGGTGTACAGATCTGAGTAACGTCATTCACCAGACAGCCAAGCATCAGCAATGACCTAGGTCTTACATGTACGGTTCTTGCTTTGACAACAGCTTTCCTTTCTTGATTTAGCACTGCCACCTGCTTCCCACATGCAGAGCTCCCCACGGCAACCCTCCCCTTTCCATCTTACTGTTGCTGTCTCTGTCATTTGCTTTTCCTCCATTGTCCAGCTTTATGTCCGACTCTTCAGGGGCTTCTGCTTGAACACCTTTCACGTCCAGCTTCTTGTCCTTATTCATTTTTTTGTCTTTCTTAAACATTTCTTGTATGGCCAAACTAAGAACAAAATACACTAACTACTTAATACTCAGGCAGCACACCAGATTTGACGTTCCCAACCAGTACCCCCAATTGTGGCCTTTGAGAGCTTCAAGGCCGCCTCAGTGTTGGTAGTTATGCTGTGTGAGGCTGTGGATGCATAAACAAGCATTATTTCCTCAAGTACAACCAACTACTGAGGTAAGATGCATTGTGATCAGCACCTTAGAGATGGGGACACTGAGCCTTAGAGAAGTTACATAGCTAGGCTAGGTCAAGGTTCAAAGCCCATGCTCAAATGTTATCCTGGACTCTTTCCCTAATGGTCTGTCTACACCAGGAAAATAAACCAACTTTCTTACCATTTTCATCCAGGGTTCTCTAGCCCCAGATTTCGCTTTATGACTCCTTTGTTATGTTATTTCCTTTTTCTATTTCCATAGCAAAATAACTGAAGCTATTATGTACTTATAAAGATGTATTTATTTAGCTCTGGGTTCTGGAGGTTTAAGAGAATATCATCAGCATCCATTTGTCTCTTCAGAAGGCTTCACAATGGAGATGAAGTCTCAACAATAAGAAAAGCAGAAACGAGAAGGTCACATAACAACATAGAAAGCCAGAGCGTGGAGAGGAGCTATACATACTCTGTCCTAGTTAGGGTTACTATTGCTGTGATCAGACACCATGACCAAGAGCATCTGGGGGAGAAAAGGTTTTATTTGGCTTACAAATCCTGAATCAATCCATCGAGAAAAGTCATGGCAGGGACTTATACTGGGTAGGAACCTGGAGGTAGGAGCTGATACTGAGGCCATGGAGAAGTACAGCTGACTAGCTTGTTTCTCATTGCTTGCTCAACCTCCTTTCTTATAGAGCCCAGGACCACTAGTCCAAGGGTGATATCACCCACCATGGGCTGGGGCCCTCCTACAACAATTACTAATTAAGAAGAGGCCCCAAGGCTTGTCCACAGCCCAATCTTGTGCAGGCAGGTTTTCAACTGGTGATCTCCCTCTGAGATGACTCCTGTTTGCGTCAAGTTGAAATGAAACTAGCTAGCACTTTCCTTAAAAACTACTTAGGATCCCATGAGAACCACCTTAATCCCTCCTGAAGGAAGATTCCCCAAAGACACTAGGTCACCTCTCAACAAACACTTGGAGAACAAACTACAGTACTCACTGTAACAAACTCCTACGTATCACCTCTGAGAAGTACCACGTGATAGCAAATATGTATCTCCTGCCGGACTGTCTCTTCCCTTCTCCATGAGCCCTCCTTGCATTCCATCTTCTGCCTGAAGAGCAGCTTCCTTGTGGCTAGTCCGAGTTGAATCAACCATCTGCACTTCACTATGCATAACTGCAGCCAAATTTCCTTCCCACAGGCTAGGGTGATGATCAACAACAGTATAGCTTGCTTAGCATACATGAGACTCTGGGTTCCATCTTTAGCAACACAAAGTGTATGCACACATGCATGCACACTCTTTTACATGTGCATGCATGCGCACACACACATTCACACTCCTGCATGTGCATACTACACATGTACATGCAAGTAAGCACGCTCATGTGTGCACTCGCACACACCTTTCAGAAAGAGTTCTGTTATCATTTTGAGGTCACTTGCTTGTTTTCCACATTTACTCTGCATAGTAATTCACTCCCAGGAATATATATGAAAATTGAAGTTTTGCATTTAAGAAAAAGTTTCAAATTATTTTATATATATGGGTTTTGTCTGCATGTATGTCTGGTGCCCGGAGAGGCCATAAAAGGGCATCAGATCCCCCAAAACTGAAGTTACAGATGGTTGTGAGCTGTCATGTGGGTGCTGGGAATCAAACCTGGGTCCTCTGAAAGAGCAGCCAGTGCTCTTAACCACTGAGCCATCTCTCCAGCCCAAGGTTTGTGTTCTTAACAAAGACTTATTTCCATGTTTCTTTCACTACACTAGACTAACAATCAAAATTAAGAAGCTTGTCTAAACAGTGCCAGGTCCATTTTGTCTGTAGAAGCTTTGACACATTTACTGGAAATGATTTAACCATCTGGGCTTTGATATCAAACATATTCTACTAAGGGAGAAAGTGATGCTGGTATCAGCACATGCATTTTTTCAGTAGAATATATTGACTATAATAAAGTAAATATATTGGATAGAATATATTGACTGTTCCCTCCTCCCCAGTTTTGACCATATCCACCCCATCACCCCTTTCCTCCCCCCTCAGGCAATCTCAACACATTTCCCTACTCACTCCATGTCTTGTCTCTTTTCTGCATCCCACTGAATCCAATTAGTGCTGTCAGTTGGAACGCTGACTGGTCTTGTTGGTTTGATCTTGTGTGGCGGCTGTGAGGCTGAGAGCAGCGGTCACGTCATGCCAGGAGACAGCATCTCACAGCATTCCTTCCCCATCCCCTTCTTCCCTGTCTTCTAGGATGGCCCCATGAGCCTTGTGGGGAGGGCTAATATAGGTGTTTCATTTAGGGCTGAGGGCCTCTCAGCCCTTTGACAATTGTTGGTGTCATAGAAAGGACATTGTTACATGAGCTTCCTTCCTTAGATGTAGGCTTTATAAGGCAGCAATGGATGATGACACTGTGATGTAGATGAGATCTCCCAGCTGAGAGGAAGAAGGGAGAATGTCTCTTCCATGCTCTGAGTGGGAAAGTCAGAGGGTAGGCACGTATCCAATCTCTCCCCTCCAGCTAGAAGCATCAGCATAGATACTGGTTTCATGTGCCCACATGAAACCTGAAAGCTGAAAGTCATGCTCTCATGCTCTGACTGGGGAGTCGGGGTGTGCAGGAAGAGTCACATCCAGATGGATAACAAAGCCTATCCAGGACTTGTTCCAGCACAATATGGGCCACCAGTAGAAGAGTGAGTGCAGGTCTAAGACAGTGGGGCAGGCTCTTCCCTTCTAGCCTGCAGAGGAAATGCTAAGGATCTGTCCATCCTGCACATACCTGAGTGTATTGGCTGGTTTTGTGTGTCAACTTGACACAAGCTGGAGTTATCCCAGGGAAAGAAGCTTCAGTTGAGAAAATGCCTCCATAAGATCCAGCTGTAAGACTTTTTTTCTCAGTTAGTGATCAAGGGGGGAGGGTCCCTTGTGGGTGGTGCCATCCCTGGGCTGGTAGTCTTGGATTCTATAAGAAAGCCAGCTGAGCAAGCCAGGGAAAGCAAGCCAGTAAGGAACATCCCTCTGTGGCCTCCGCATCAGCTCCTGCTTCCTGACCTGCTTGAGTTCCAGTCCTGACTCCTCTGGTGATGAACAGCAGCATGGAAGTGTAAGCTGAATAAACCCCTTCCTCCCCACCTTGCTTCTTGGTCCTGATGTTTGTGCAGGAATAGAACCATGACTAAGACACTGAGTGAGGCTGAGGACAATTAGACCAGTGGACCTTGGATGCCTAGAGAAAGCAAAGCAGCCATGCTGCTGGAAACGAGGGTATAATCAGAGGCAAGAATCACTGTATTAGAAAGAGGGAAATGTCTCCTGGAACAGTGAGAGATTGTTTGTGCTCCTCAGCCCAGGGCTAAGCAAAGCCAGGCCACTTCTCATGGGAAAGAAACCAGCAAGAGGCGTGGGTGCCTGGCATAGGGAATCCATACAGCTCTGTGTAGCCACCTGCATGGGAAGGGGAGAAACCTGAAACACCGGGCTACAGCAGAGAGCCCTGGGTGCTGAAATTCTAACAGGCATGTTTAATTTGTCACGCCTGCTTCTCCCGAACTCCTCCCTAATCCCATTGAGGAAAGGCCCACGGGGAGGATTTAGATACATTTTAGAAAAACCGTTTGAAGCTGCGCTACACCCGACTGTCTTAGAGGGAGCAAGGAAACCTGCATCTGCTGTGGCTGCTGGCTTGGGGATCATGCGTCAGCTTGGCAGTGTTCTGCTGGTTGTTTTCCTCTTCTGCTCTCAGCTGATGGATTTCAAGACACTGGAGACGCTAATGATGCTTAAGATTTTCCACTCTGCTCGTTGTAACGTATGTTTTTCTTCTGCACAGGCATGTCTCCCAGCCACTCAGGAACCCTTATGTGAGTCAGGGTGTGTCTTAGGAAGCAAGTAACCAGCTATTTTAAGCACAGGCTGGTTTAGGCAGTTATGAAATAGCCCGAAAGGATCTTATTTGGTCTCCAAACAGTGTGCGGGACTGCAGAACAGACCTGCCCATTGGGGCTGCTGCCTCGAAGACTCCAGGAAGGCAGGAGGAGGAGGGTGCCACTACCACCATCAAGGATGGTTTCAAGAACTTTCTGCCAGAGATACAACCCCAGAATGAGCCTCTAGATTTCTTCTCAGCTCAAATCTAGAGGTGAACATTGGCATTTGACTCCTATGTTCCTTCCCTCTGGGCTTCTGGAAAGAAAGAGAGAGGCTGATGTAAATGATCCCTCCTTCTCAAGGTTCCTGGAGAATCTAAGTTGTACCTAGAACCCCAGCTGTGAGGGGCCATGACTGCAGCATTGAGCCATCTGCTGCAAGGAAGCTGGAGTTAGCACTGGGAATTCACTTCTGCCTCTGTAAAACAGTATCGTGGACTAGTCTCACCTGTGATAAGCTGGCATAAATCATGAGTCTTTCATTTATGAAACAGTACAAATTCCTAACAGAGGAATTAGAAAGCTGATCTGTGGAAAGAAGACTGCACTGGCCTCTTTTGTCTCTGTTGGTTCCGTTTCCCACTGCTTTGATGAAATGCCTGTCAGAGACAACCGTGGGTCAAGGTCTGTCAGTTCACAGTTTCAGAGGGCGTTCAGTCATCATAGCTGGGGAAACATGGTGCAGCAGCTCAGTGGCAGCGGGAGCCCATGGCAGGGGCTTGTTCATGTTGAGCGGAGAACAGGACTGGAAACAGGTGTGGGCCATCCAACCCCACCTCTACTGTCCTGACCTCACCTCCTAAAGTGTCATAACTTGTCTGCTTGTTCTTGCCCCTGCCCACAACTTCACTTGCCCTACTCCTGAAGCACGCCTTCACTGGTATTAGAACCTACTTCTTTAGGACCTTAGCTCATACTAAAGACCAGCTGAGGCACGGAGCTTCATGGATGAAACAACTACAAAATTCTTGGCCTTTCCATTAGGGGACAGCCAGTGTTGAACTAGCCAGACCAACAATATAAGTCATTCTAATAATTTTAATCTATCGTTCTATTCTTAGAGAAGCCTAATACAAACTCTGAATAAAGAAAAGGCAGAGAGGGATGAAAGGAACTATTCCCATAAGAGTTTTACAAACTATTCACAGGAGGTGAAAAAAAAATCAGAACATTGGAAAGCAAAGGTATAAAATAAGAAAGTATAAAATGCTACCAACCAGGACACGGTCCCAGCCCCTCAGCCCTCCAGTCCAACCACACACTGGATGAAATGGGAGTCATATGGTCTAAGTCTTTCCTCTCCTACCCAAACATAAGCTGCTTGGGGATGAAGACAAGCCTTGGTGGCTCTAGCCTCTTGCACAGTGTGCCGTACCACAGATGCTCAGAGACAATAGGACTGAAGTGTCTGTGTCTTGTGAGTCCCCCCTCCCCCCGACGCCTTTAGCCCCTCCAAGATAATTCCTGATTAATTTTGGTGGAAGAGGGGAGAGAATAAAACTGACATTTTAGTGCTGGCCTCATTGTGTTTAGTATAAACTATCGCTATCTTTGATGGTACGATTTGACCTTAACTAAGATGCTAACCTACTGTCCCCAAATTTATGGTCAGAAGGTGGGGAGAGGCTGGACAGTGAGGAATGGATAGGGGTGAGCTTCACATGGAGAGGAGTGGCAGAACAAGGGGTGAAGTAGACATAGGCTAGGCTAGACATTTCACTGTTTGTTTCAGAGTTAGAATCTTACTTGTAGCAGTAAGTGTGTATTGTCTGAAGGAGCAATGTCTCTCCATACGCTCAGGTGTTTGAACAGTTGTTTCTCTAGTTGGTGACAGTACTGGGGGTTTTGAGAACCTTTTGAAGGTATAACCTTACTGGAGGGAGTATGATACAGTACAGGGGAGACTCTGAGGGCTTATAGTCTCCCCCCCCCCACACACTTCTGGTTCACTCTCTCTGCTTCATGTTTGTACTTGAACATGTGATATCTCTGCCCCCTTCATGTGGAAGGGAAATGTGACCCAACAGCCGCCGATTCACACTGCCATGCCTCCCTGACCATTATGGACTCACCTTTGCATCTAGAAGTACTTGTCAAAATAAACAGGGTTTCTCTGTGTAGCCCTGGCTGTCCTGGAACTCACTCTGTAGACCAGGCTGACCTTGAACTCAGAAATCCACCTGCCTCTGCCTCTGGAGTGCTGGGATTAAAGGCACTGCCTGGCCAAAATAAACTTTTGAAAAAGTAAATCCCTTTGGTCATGGTGGCTTTGGTTTTATTTGGTTGTGGTATTTTTCTCACAGCAACAAAACCAAAAAAAAAAAAAAAAAAAAAACCTACTATGGGGTGTCCCAGAAACGTTTTGAGGGAACGCTACTGTCTGAGTGGCACTGTAGCAGACCCACTTTTGAATGCTCTCGTCTGGCACCTTCCGCAGTCCTTCTACAGTAAGTCTGTCGAGTCCATTCGCGACTGTCATCATAGAGTATTGCAGCCTGGGTAAACCATGAAAGAATTTATTTCCCACAGCCTCACTTCCAATCTGGTAAGTCCAAGATCACGGCCCAGTTATCTGGCCAGGACCTTTGTGTCATACCTTGGTATGGTAAAGGCAGAAGGCAGGAGAGTTTAAGAGTGGTTAGGAGGGGCCAGATCGTTCTTCTGACAAGTCTATTACTGAGAGGGCGACTCCCCCTCCACGATAGTGACATTGATCCATCCATGATGGTGGAGCCCTAGCTGCTTTTTAAAGAACTCAGTTCTCAGCATCATTGAACTGAGGGGCAGATTCCTAACAATCAAATCCTGAGGACATATTCAAACCACAGAAAGGCCTGAATGCCCAATGTAGAATTCAGAGAAATCTACTCAGAAACTGTCACAATAGCTGAAATCGAACATATTAAGAACCCAGGAAGTTGGAGCCATTGAGAGAATGTTGTGTATGAATTCCTTACTAACAAGGTGGCCTGGGGTTTGTGTGCCTGAGAAAGGCTCCCGAAGCAGGACACCTGTGGGCCACCCCATCAAGTGGTTGGGGAGCAAGCTCTCATCTCTGGAATGGAGTTAGGTCAGACCACAATTTGGAGGTCAAACACCTGGAGTAATCATTGAAGCAGAGGATGTCATCTGGACAGTGGTATACTAAACAACATCAGGAACATTTGTGTGTGTACAAGCGTGCAAGTGAGCGGGGGGGGGGGGGGGCGGAGAGAAGGGGGGGGGGAGGGGAAGAGGAAGGGGAGAAGACTTTTTGTTGCTCTCATGAGATTTGCAGAATAACTTGAGGAAGGAAAGACTTCTCTAGGCTCACAGTTTCAGATGTTTCAACCCCTCAGAGGCAGGAAGAAGAGTGAACAGGGCTGCTCAGCACACCTAGGTATGGGGGAGGACAGAGTTCATTGTCATTATGAAGGAGAGCAGAGCCAGAGGCAGAGACATCAGGGAGAGTCCAGAGTGAACGTGACCCTTAGCTGGGACATGTGAGGAGGGGAAGGGGAAGGGGGTGAGCCAGGAGATCAAGAGCACAAAAGGCCCTTTTAAAGGGGCAAAAAGGATGACGTACCCAAAATGGCTGGATTACATAGGGAAGAGCCCCAGGAGGAAGGGCAGCCCAGCCTAGTCCGTGGGCTGGTGAGGTTTAGGGTAGGGAGTGGGGCCATGACAGCTATACTCTGTGTCTTAGTTAGGGTTTCTACTGCTGCAACGAATCACCAGGACCAAAAAGCAAGCTGAGGAAGAAAGGGCTTATTTGGCTTACTCTTAACATTGCTGATCATCATCAAAGGAAGTCAGGACAGGAACTCAAACAGGGCAGGACCCCGGAGGCAGGAGCTGATACGGAGGCCATGGAGGGCGCTGCTCACTGGCTGGCTCAGCTTCCTTTCTTGTAGAACCCAGGACTATGAGCTCAGGGAAGGCACCACCCACAGTGGGCTGGGCCCTCCCCCATAAATTGCTGATTAAGAAAATGCCTTACCAGCCGGGCAGTGGTGGCACAGGCCTTTAATCTCAGCACTTGGGAGGCAGAGGCAGGTGGATTTCTGAGTTTGAGGCCAGCCTGGTCTACAGAGTGAGTTCCAGGACTGCCGGGGCTACACAGAGAAACCCTGTGTCGGGAAAACAACAACAACAACAAAAGAAAGAAAGAAAGAAAGAAAGAAAGAAAGAAAGAAAGAAAGAAAAGAAAATGCCTTACAGCTGGATCTCATGGAGGCCTCTATAAGTCTGCTCCTGTCAGATAACTACAGCTTGGGTCAAGTTGACAAGAGACTAGCCAGCACACCCTGTGACAGGTTGGGAATAAGAGATGCTGGAAGAACCTGGTGGCCAGGTCCACTTTGATAAGTTAAATAAGCACCTCAGTTAGCAATTTGTCCTGAGTGTGGGACCTGGCAGATCTGTTCTCCAAAGGCACACCCCCAGTGACCTGGTTTCTCTAAGCAGACCAGAACTTCCAGTTTCCACAAAGTCTAATTGAATTTTTAATCCATCACTGAGTCAAACACCCACAAACACAGCCAAAGGAATGCCTCGCGAGCCTCCAAGATGTCTCTCCAGTCCAATCAAATTGATGCAAGATCAACCTTCCCAAGAGGTTTGCCGAAGACAATTGTAAGCAAAATGGTTGCCTGATCCAGGAAAGAAAGAGGAAAGAGGGCAGTCGGAAAAGCTAGAGGAACCTTGGAGCCCAAGCCACAGAAATCAGAAAGAGGAAGAGTCCAGGAGCTAAGAGGAGAGAGAAAGAGAGCATCTACAGAAGCCAGAGGTGGGTAGTTTCTAATAGTCTCTGGCAGCACAAAGTGAAGAAACTGAGTGAACCCAGAACCAAGATTCACTTTTTATAATTGTGTGAGTGCAAAAGAAAGAGGGAGCGGAGGAGACACACATCAGCTGATCAAAATTAGCAAAGGTGTAAGCAGTGAAGAGGATCGGCAGGCACAGGGAGCAGTGTGGAAGGAAGCAGATGACGGAAGCACACAAGCTCTGGGGTGAGCCTTGGGAACAAGGGGGAGGTTCTTTTTCAAACAAATAGAAAGACTGGTCCTTGTAAATACAGGGAGAACGTGAGCTGAAGCAGAGAATGTTCATCCAGGCTCACTGGCATATACCAGGTTGAGCACTGGGTTATCAGCAGGTCAGGGCCTCAGACCCCACAAAGTCTAGATGGCTGAACCCAGGTGCGTGAGTTATTTCCAAGGCATTAAGAACTTCACTGAGGGATGAGCAGTGGTTTACACCTCAACATCAAGGACAAGAGGAAGACACACCAACCTTCTGGAAGAATCAGACCAGCCATGAGTCAAGCCAACAAGTCCCTTTTAATAGGGCCATTCTGCTCTTCCAGCCAGATCTGATTAACCCTTAGCTCCCCAGGCAAAAAAAAAGAAAAAAAAAAGCATCCTCCTGAGATATGACAACGGGTTTCAAAATAGGATAGGTCTCAGCATGAATACTGCTTGCACTACTTTCTCACTGTGTAGAATTCAGAATGATGCTTAAGTTTCCCAGGATCCTTTCTTATAAACAAGATTGACTGAGCTGAAGATGCAGCTGAGAGAACTACTTGACTCACGTAAAGCCCTGGGTTCAATCCTCGGCACAGCAGGGTGGGGGAAACACCTTACACATTAGAACTATGCACTGTTCTTAGATTTTTGTGGACAAACTGAGCTATGATTTGAAAGTAGCTCTGGGAATGTGTCGGTAAGCACTTTCTCCCCCCCCCCCCACAGAATAATGAGTGAAGACAGGAAAGAATATTGCCGGCTTATAATTGACCCCTAGCCCGTTTTATCAGTCTATGATCTTGGGCAATTCAGCTTGGAGTCTCAGCTCCCTCACCTGTAGAATGAAGATGACAGCATCCATCTCATAAAAATTGTAAAAGTCAAAAGATGACACATTGAGAGACACCTGGGGCAGGGTTGGGTACAGCAGCCTCTCTACTGGGGCAGATGGTTGTTTGTGAGTTCTTGCCTGATACCTCGGCCACCTGACCTTTTTTTTTTTTTTTAATTAAAAAAAGAAAAGTTTTATTGATTCTTTGTGAGTTTTGTATCACGCACCTCAGTCCCACTCATCTCCCTGTCCTCTCATAACTACTCTTTGCCCTTGCAGCCGTCCCCCTGCCCCAAATAAAAACTAGAACACACAAACAAGCAACAACAACAAAACAAAGCATAGGAAAGATCTCATTGTAGAAGCTGTAGTGTGTCACAGTGTGTCCCTCTGCCTACGCATCTTCACTTGCAAATGTTCATTGCAGTGAGTCATTGGTCTGGTTCAAGGTCTCTGGTTCTGTGACATCATCAATATTGGATCCTTGGGACTCCTCCTCGTTATCCTGTTGTTGCCCTGTGTCACGGAGATCCTGCAGTTTTGGATCAGCAGGACTGGCCTCTTCACATACCCAACAGTTCACAGATGATGTAGATTTGAGATGGGCCAACTCAAAGCCCTGAATCTGGGCCTGGGTGGGAGCTAAGCTAGTTAGCCCACTGGCTATCCCTTATTCACACCACAAGAGCAAGCTCTCCAGCACTGCTTTGGCTAGGCCACCCATTTCCACCATTGGCAGGAGGCAGGGTCAGCTCTCCTGACTGCTGCAGGTGGTGAGGGGCAAGTGGGGGGGGGGAGGCATTACCCCCACACAGGAGCAGCACCTCTGCACCTGTGCCACTCCGTGGCAGAATGGTGAGGTCAGCTCTCTCACACTCACACCCTCAGGGACAGTTCACCCACACCCTTATCATCAGGGCTAGCTCCACTGTGCTACCCAGGCAAGGTGTAGGGCCTGCTCTCCTGAGTGCTGCCAGCATGAGAGATGGAGCTAGTTCTCCAGAGCGCTGCACCCAGTGAGAGGCAGGACCAGTTATGCACAGCCGCTGGACACTCTCATGGTCCCCAGCAGCTGTCTGGACCAAGGATATCTCCATGTTCTTTAGCGATAATATGAGTCATGGACATCCACATCAACCCCTGCCACTAAGTAGCTAACAGACTCAGACACGGCCCTCGGTGGCAGCTCCGGCTTCGACCTTACCATGGGTGGGCCACTCACACCAGGCTACTCCTTTCCACCCTCAAATCTCCAGTTCCATCTCTCTTCATAAAGTCCAAGCTGCTCTACATCTCTGTCTCTCCCATTTGACCACCAAATACTTGCACACACGGTGCCTCCCACCACAGACTGGTCATAGGGCTGCTGGGCTGCTGGGTGACATCCTCCATCCATGCTGTATGCTGTGTGGGTAAGCAGGTATCTATGGCCTGCCTGTGCTGTGAACTGGAGGATAGGTCTTGGTGGCATAGTGGTCTCTCCGTCTCTGTCTTCCTCCTTCTGCGCTGTGCTGCCTGGATTCAATTTGACTTGATTATTATGAGTCCTAGGCATAAAGCAGCTTTGGCCACCAAACCAGGCATCAAACTAGGATGAACAAAGGACTGCCATCTGCTCTACCCCTGGCTGATGTAAGACCACCACCTCCACCAAGGTTTGCCCATTGCCAGGGAGCCGGAACCTCTTTGTGTGGAGTGAAACCCTGTGGTTCCAGGCAGGTGCTATGGTGAGTGTCACAGTGTTGCTGTCCATGGAGAAAGCAGCCTCTGCGCTTTCCTGGAAACCCTATGCATTGGGCGCAACCCAGACATTTATTTCCTTATTGTAGAACGATAGCTATGAGAATGTCTTTATTTTCTTAGCCCTCAGGGTACAATCATAAGGTCTGTCCCACAGCTAAAAGTACATTATGTCTTGAGGGTGGATGTTTCCAAGAGCTAGAGTTTTGCTTGAATTTCATAAAAGCACCATAGTGTCTACCAGTAGAGTCAGAGAGCTCATCCTGTAATCAAATTCAGCGATATTTCTGCAGATAAATGGCTAGAATATTAAACCCGTTCAGAGAAACAAATGATTATGAAGCGTCAGATTAGTTTAGGTCTAGTTTTAGTGCCAAGTGGCGGAAAGCAAACTTGGAAAAAGTTTTCATTTGTGGTACTATCTGGGTTCCAGGAATAAGACATAGGTGCCCGAAAGTGACATATGCATTTCTCCCAAAGAGAAAACTCCGGGAATTAGTGAGAACAATCTGGTAAGGATTCTACCACCCACAAACCAGAGCAGGAAGCTGGACTCAGAAAGTTGACTTTGTAATCTCTACATTGCACTGCCTTCCAAGGCCGGATGAGAACAAAAATAACAATGTAGCCACTAAGATGAGAACAAAAATAACAATGTAGCCACTAAGATGAGAACAAAAATAACAATGTAGCCACTAAGATGAGAACAAAAATAACAATGTAGCCACTAAGATGTCTGTTTGAAAAGAACCACTCCCAGGGCTGGTCAAAGGCTGAAGTTTATTGTTTCCTGTCCTAACTCTGCTTTATTTCACTTCACCTTGGTATCAGCCCTGCCATGTGATATCCCCATTTTACAGGAGGGAACTGAGGCCCAGAAAGACCAAAGGCTCTATAAGGCTCATCTGAGGGGTAAGTAGTGGAATAGATTTCCGAATCTCTCCAAGTCAAGCCACCTTGTCTGCAGTTGAAACTTCCCTTTTCAGTCCTGATAGTCTTGGTTTGCTTGTCTTTAACATCCTATCTCTACCAGTAACTGCATGGGCTGCTGAGTGGCAAGGAAGACTAATTTGGCCTTTGATTTGCAATAGCCCTCAATAAGTCCTTATTGGAAAGGTGAGTGAATGGACTGACAGACAGGTTGCTGTGGATGAAGAGATGAATGGATGTCTAGGTAGATGATTGTATATATGGATGAATAGATGGCTGGCTGGCTGGCTGGATGAGTAGATGGATGGTTGGATGGATGGATGGATGGATGAGTGAGTGGGTAGATGGATGGTTGGATGGATGGATGGATGAGTGAGTGGGTAGATGGATGGTTGGACAGAAACATGAGTAGGCAGATGAGTATGTGGATTGGTGGATGGTTAGAGAGATGGATGGGTAGGTAGACATGTGATTGTATAAAGATAACTATGAGAATGTCTTCATCCACTAACTCTTGAGATTTCAGATTCCCTCTCCGATATACCATCTTCCTCTGCTAGTCCAAAGTGATCAAACACCACGATTGTTACTAATAACACAATACCGCAGACTGACTGGCTAACTGAAGAAAGAGATTAGAGTTTGGATCACAGTTTGAACTATGATCATTGACTCACATCTGGGGATGCCCTACTTGTTGGCAGGGTCCTCAGGTAGAACAAGATGTCACACACTGAAAACAAAGGTTATTTACAGACATGTGATCTGGTCTCTGTCATGTCTTATAGAATCTATAGAATTTAGTTGTGAGGGCTCCAACGTGAAGCCTTTTGCTGTTTTTGTTTTGTTTTTTAAATTTGTTTTGTTTGTGGCATGTGTGTGCATGCACATGTGTGTGCTCACCCATGCACATATACATGGAAGACATAAGATAGCAGGCATCCTGCTCTATCATTCACCTTCCTTTCGTGATACAGAGCCTCTCACTGAACCTGAAACCTAGTTTCTGCTAGGCTAATTGACACTTCTTATTTCCATTCCCCAATGCTGGGGTAACAGGAACACAGGGTCAACGCTTGGATTTATGTGGGTGCAGGGGTCCAAACTCAGGCCTCTATGCTTTCCCAGAAAGCATTCTTACTCAGTGAGCCATCTCTCCAGTCAGGGTAGATTGTCTCCTATTCTTGGTTGTGTCTAGCCAGAACAGCTTCCCAGCATGCTCTTGGTGCCTCTCAACCATAAAGAACATAAAGTACAGAGGCCTTCCATTTACTTAGCACAAGCTCCATGTGGAAAACACAGGCCCCTCTGGAGTGAGTGAGCAAGTGCAGTACCAGTGGGCAGATGGAGAGCTGAGGAGACAGCAGTGTGGTGAGGTCCAAGATGATGGTATTGTTCAAGATCTTTCTAGCACACAGAAAAGTTAGCTTAACCTTTGCTTCTTACCTCCATATCCCTCCGTCTCTGAAAAGGATGGATACAGGAAAAATGTAGAAGCTAGTAAAGCACATGCTTTGAATTTATCAAACATTGTTACTTTGTCAGATTGGCTTCAGTCTTATATACTTATTCATCTATTTACTTATTGAGACAGGGTCTCACTAGGTAGCCCTGGCTGGCCTGGAACTCACTATGTAAACCAGACTGGCAGTAAACTCACAGAGATCCACCTGCCTTTGTTTCCTCGGTGCTGGGATTAAATGAATGTGCAACCCTGCTGGGCACTGGCTGACCTGATTTGGTGTCTTGCCTTACCTCTTCGCAAGCTGCTGTTTTCCTTCTTATCTCTCTATTTCCATCCACACATCAATACATAATCATTATTACACCCCCATTGTCTTTATTCATGCATCCAGGGTCATGGGTCCATTTCCCATGCTGTGCAGTACACAGCTACTGAGGGCTAGTCCATAGACTCCTGTGAGTGGCTCCCCCTGGGCATGCAGCTTTGCACTCCACACTCTGCTCAGAGGCGCCTGGTGATACGTTATAAATAATACATCCATCCCTCCCCTCCAGCCTTGATCATGTGACCATCCTTGATCATGTGACCATGCCCTACTTCATTTATCTGTTTCCCAAGAAGACAATTAGTTACTGCCAACAGATCATCCATAGACCCCCTTCCCCAGGTCTTATGTACATGTTTCTCTTTATTCTTTGTTGACTTGTGAATAATCATCTTACTGATTGCAAAAAGGAAAGGATGCTCAGTAAAACTTAAAATATTTATTAGTATGAATCATACCAACGGGTTAAAATCAAAAGCGATTGATACAAATGAGAGCCGACCGAAACGCTTTATCATAGAACGGAGTACAAGACATGAAGGTCCTGGGTGTCTGCAGAGGGATCTTCTAGGTGCAAAACCTGGGTCCAGCCCAAGTGGATACCCTTTACAAAAACACCAGAAAGGGCGACAGTCTGTGTGACAGCATGACTGAGTCACTGGGTGTCACAACAACAGTGAAAGGCATGATCACGTGTAAGCACAGCCCTGGCTGACCGCTGGCTGACCACTGGCTCCTTACTCCTCACACAGAACACTGCAGAGCAGCAAGAAGCCTGCACAGGCCAGAGTCTGTGATGGCAGAGGAAACATTTCAATCCAAACCTCCCTCAGGAAAAGAATGGGATTCCCACTGGGGCACAGCCCTTGCTGTTGGCTAGAATGCAGGTTAGTCTGCAAGATGATGTCATATCCAGTACCCTAATACACTACTTTTAATGAAAAAATGGTGAATTTGATTCTGTACCTGTGTAAAACATTTGCACAGCCCTGCCACTGTCCTTAGGGACTTCTACTGAGAAAGAACCCCTTTGACAATCTGTGCCTCACTTATGGACACAAGGTCACAAGCCAAACACAGCCACTCTGAAGATTACATGTAGGTGTAGCTGACATAAAATCATATTTACACATGTGCAAACCTGCCACCTGTGAGACATAAGAAAATGGGGGTTGGGAACGGAATTTGGGGAGTAACGGTAAAGACACATGTCTGGAGCAATTGTCATTTCTAGGCCTTTGTTGAGGGTCAATTGTTAAAACATCCCCAAAAGATGCCCAGGAGAAAAGCACGAAAGGCTTCAGCACCTATCTGCAGAGAAGGCCCAAAATGGTGTGAATATTTATGTGCCCAAGTGCCATATCTCTCTTTGCTCAGGCTGGTGGCACCTGCCCATATTTACTCTCTGCATGGCTTTGATATCAACAGCGATGCAGCCTGGGAAAACCAAGGTATCATACCCTCACAAGCTTCTCTAATCCACCCAGGGCAGTGAAGCCCAGACAGTTCATGCCAAACTCAACCACTGCAAACCCAATCTACAGCTGTGGCATCCTCTCCTGGGGACGGTACCATTTGGGCCTGGAAATTTAGACAGACAGACAGGTGAATACAAGCTCCCAGCAAAAGTTGCCCCGCAAATGAGGAAAAGTTCAAAAATAAGCTTGATACTAGCTGGAGAGAGGCCACTTCAACTACAACTCGGTTGTTCTTTGTTTGACCTGTAGTAAGTAGATGAATGTCTTTGCCAGCACGTAGAATCCTGTCAGCTAGGGATGCTGAAGACACGGGATAGGCACTGACGGTCTTGAGAAGGCCCTGGCACGACACACAGAAGCCATTTTGCTAACAGTGTTTGAGACGTCTACTTTGAGACATCTAGGGACACTCTTGAATCAAGACAAGTATTCTAAGATCCAGTCAGCTCCCGAGTTGGGAGAAGCAGGAAGACTGTGTTGAAGCTCATGTCTCAGAGCTGATAAGCACGTCTATGACTGGAACTTGGCACTGACTGCTTGACAGCCTTTTTTTCCAAAGCTGGAAAAGTTTAAGAGACTTCTTCTGATTTTATACCTTTAGGGGTCCAGAAAACTCGCTGCAATGGGGGGATGCCTGCTGGGGGTACCCCGAATGCCATTTATATCTTCCATATACTACTGCTTATGTAGTAACTACGTAACTCTTAATCAGGGCCTCCCAACCCCAAAATTGTATGTAACATTCTAGTCTGATTTGGTTGGTTTACAGAAGACCGTAGAGAAATATTCATCAGATAAATGAAAGGAGGCAGTGATGGCAGTTTCAAACCCAGCCTTTATCTGTCTTACAGGAGATCACTTCTCAGTTTGAGCAATGGTCCAGCTATGCATCTCTGATTTTCCTCAGAAAACTAATAAAGGCTTACCTCCAAAGCCAGCTAAAAGCTAACTTACTGTATTGCCTCTGCCTTTTGGTGAACTGGCCAGAAAGGAAAACCCTGGCCCTGGAGACATTATTAGAATCTGACTAGGTGACATAGGAAACCAGTGAAGGACAGCACTCTGAGGTTTGTGGACAAATCTAAACATTTTCTAATACTTTGTTAAGAAAAAGGGCAGCTACACCTATCACCTAGCAAGCGCGGGCCTTGCCGCATGTATGTCATAAACCGAAGGCTGTGTTGCCGTGGGATGGTGAGTTTCCCATCATTTCTTTTCAGAAAACTTCCCCGTTCAGCATCCTGCAGGTCTCCCAGAGTACACAGCTGCTCCCTCTCCAGCAGGCAGAGTAAGCCCCGCGGGTGGGGTCCTTCTGTGTGCACTGGACACTGGATGGGGCTCTGGCTCCTTCCTTCTTGCTTTGTATGCCCTTGGCTCAGCAGCACCGCCGGCCAGCTTGCAAGCTCTGGTTCCCAAGCTTGATCCCTCCACTGTTTCCATTTTCATGAGGGTCCAAGGGTGGGATCTGCCGGCCTGCAAGGGGGAAAAGGGGGCCAAGATTGAAGTTCTCGTATTTTAAAAAGTTTGGGTACAGAACATAGCGTACTTGGGGAAGGGGCTAGCTCCTTCCTCTTTTCCATCATGACCCCTCTTTTCCCTCCCCCCCCCCAGTCTTCCTTTTCTCCTGTTCTCTTTTCTCCCCTTCTTTTCTTCCCAGTTCTGCATGCAGTCAAATTCATGTTTAAAAGGTTGAGGGAAATTACCAGCCACTTCCTGACCATGCAGATGCCTCAGGAACCGGAGAAGGCATCGTGCTCAGCTTAGCCACCTGCTCCCTCTATCACTCAGGCCTTTCCATGGAGAGACTCTGCTTTGTAGGACTAAACTTTACTGTAAGAGTGAGCACCTAACTATCGTTTCTGCATGTAGAACTGCCATGGGCAGACATGCAACTTACCAGTCCTATTCTATGAGGGCCTTGGTTCATCAGCTACAAGGCCCTTAGGATATACTTCACAGGAGGCAGTACCTTAATGACAGGTACAAGCAACCTTATTTTATTCGTTGAATTTTAACGTTTGTAAATAAACACAAATAAAAATTAAAAAGACAAAGAGGAGGAGGGAGTAGCAACAGCTAAAGTGGCTTCATTTAAATGGACCATATTGCAGGTCTCGGGGTTGTCCTGGGAGGTACTGGTTTGTGTATGTGAGCAGGAGGAATGTGTGGCATGTGACTCCCATCTCAACAGAGCTGTATTTCTAAAAGACAGGGACATCTGGACATGGCATGCTTAAGTAGCCTCACCGCTATCAGAGACTCATCGTGGACCCCCCCAGCAAGGCTTGTAATGGCCACCATCACCACCATTCTCTGTGACGTGGCTGAAGGCCATGCCAAAACTAAACGGTGATTTTTACTATAACCCACATCTGGAGTTTCCAATGGATCCTCCACCCTATGTTCCGCCGATGGTCTCTTTTCCTTTTCTGCTGTCTTCTGTTTTTCTATTTACTCTGAAAAAGGGCATGGGATACTAGCTCTAAAATGGAAGATTCAAACAAACAAACAAAAACCCAACAACTGACTAGAGGGGAAGTTATTTCCAAAATGTTTTGCTTTTCTGTTTTTAAGGCAAACTTATGCTACCTGTTTAGACCAAGCACAGAGTCAAAGGACCTGGAGGCTGGAGGCCTTGGGCATAAGAGATGAGATGCAGTCTCAGGTTTTAGTGCATTGTGTAGAGTGGGTGATGTAGACAGGCAGAAAGCTCAAGCACGTAGATAAGGGAACACCTCTGGCATTTGACTCTAGGTGAACGGAAGAAATAAGCATCTGATAGATTGAACAGAGAGTTCCAGCAGTTTCTACAGCCTTGTCTGCCATCCTGCACAGCCAAGCAAGCTATGCAAAGGTTTGTAGGCTGTTCCCAAGAAGAGCTTAGCAGAAACAGGAGAACGGTCAGTACTGTCCTTCTCTAGTCAAGACATGCCCTGAACTGTAGTCACAATTGAAAGGAAAGGTTTTTGTCTGTCTATCTGTCTGTCTGCCTGCCTGCCTGCCTGCCTAACACCCTTTCTACTTTGTCAACCTAAAGTAGCAAGTAAAAACCAAAGTGCTGGCACCCGGCCTGGAGGATTTACTCCAGTCACACCCACCCAACAAAGTGCTACCTGCTCCTCAGGCCAGCCCTGTGTTCAGAGGCCCAACATCGTCAGGCTACAGACTCATGTAGATAAACACTATTTTATAAGGGCTTTACTTTTTGCATCTGAATTTTCTGGATAAGACTATAATTCCGACTGGTACAGTATGGCTGACTTAAAAGATAAGAATTGTTTACTCGTGAGTATGGGGCCTTACAATTTTAGCGCCTATAACAATGACACAGGTCCCAATTCAGACACGTTGGTGCTGCCTCATGTGAACACCAATGCCAGCTAACCTGCGTTAGCCCTTCAGGCCTCCTTTATGTGCCTTTCATAATTCTGTGTAAATTGCCCCAAAGATAAATGAAGTACGTCAGTGTGGTGTTTATTAAAGCAATGAAGAGATTGTGGAAACCTAGAAACAAAGCGCACTTCGTGAACACACCAGGAGTGCAGGGTGTCCATCTGTCTACACTCCCATGATTCCTCCATCTTTCCTGCTCTCACCTTCCCGCCAAATCCAAGACAGGCTTCAGCACTATGCAAACAGCCTCCACTCCTGGGTTTCAAACCATTGGCAAGATGTTCAAACTGACTGTCAGACACGGCTTCTTAGATCTACCAGATGCTTTTGCCGTTCAAAATCTCTGAAGCCTCACTTATGAGAATAAGATACAGTGTTTCTCCTGCTGTAGGCTCAGAGCTCTGAAGCCTCGCTTATGAGAATAAGATACAATGTTTCTCCTGCTGTAGGCACAGAACTGCTAGAGCAACCCACTGAAGTGCCAGATTTCCTGTGTCCAGGGACAAAGAATTGTGCCAAGGACAAAGAATTGCACCAAGGGCACACAGTCAGCAAGAGAAGCAGAGAGCGTTCATAAAGAAAGAGAGAGACATTCCTAGGAATGAAAGTGGGCTGGCGAGCTGGGAGAAAGTGTGGACCGAGAAGCACTGGGCCACTGGTCTCAGAATCCTTCAGAAGTCATTCACGTGGGCACGGGCTTTTCTCTCACATGCTACTTGTGGTCTGGGTGGGGAAGGGTTTCCAGTCTTCTTTGTTGAGGAGATTCTCTCCCACGCCACACCCCCTTAATCTACTAAAACATGTTCCAAGACCAGGCCCGAGCAGACAGCTGAAAACATGGAGTATCAAATGCGTAAATACCATACTTTTCCCTATACTTAAATATTTATGATAAGGTTTTACTTGTAAATTAGATATATTATGAGATTTACAATAGTAACAAATCATAAATCAGAACAATCATAACAGAAGGATGTATTGAAAGCTGTTAAGACACAAATTCTTGCCAGGCAGAGATGGCGCACGCCTTTAATCTCAGCACTTGGGAGGCAGAGGCAGGCAGATTTCTGAGTTCAAGGCCAGCCTGGTCTACAGAGTGAGTTCCAGGACAGCCAGGGCTACACAGAGAAAGCCTGTCTTGAAAAAACAGAAAAAAAAAAAAAAAGACATAAATTCTTTTTATTTCTGGGATTTCCATTTAGTATTTTCAGACTGTGGTTGCCACTGACACCATGAAGAGAACTGCTGTATTTCTCAGCGAGAGAATGAATGCGGATCCTTCAGACTACATCTTTATCTTCTGCTGGAAGCCATTTTGAGATTTAAGAGTCAGTTGCCCAGTTAAATACACCTGGACCAGTTCTGTAAACTCCCTGAGCCATTCTTCCTTCCATTATAGATCATAGGAGACAGGACACCTGACAACTCCCACACAGTGTATACAGCATTACTAATGTAAAGGACTCGGGACAGTATGGGATTCTCGGCAGCAGTGGGTACTGGGCAGGGCTCGGTGGTCTTTGCATGGGAAGAAATGCCCAGGAGGCATGGTTGAGTCTCAAGGTTCAGTCAGGAGAAGGGAGTTCTGTTTGTCTGGAGACCACTCTGCTTGGGAACAACACACAGTTCCAACATCAGTGTGAGGAAATGAAGTGTACCTACTTTAAATCAGGACAGAAAAGAGCTGACTCCCAACAAGCAACCTTCAAGAGCTAAGCAAACAACACTGTGGAAACTCCCAGCTCCTGTGCTGTGCTCCCAAGCATTCAGAACTTGTTGGGTAACTGTTCTCAAACAAAAGAATGGTTCCAGAAAGCAGCCACAGCGTTCTGCACCAAGGAGATGTGTCAGGAACACAGGATTGTATTTACCTGGACACAGAATTGAACTGAAACACATGACAACATCTGGACAGGCTTGAAGTGTCCTCTGGATGTTTCTATTCCTACAGAAGTTCCCTCAGCCATGCCACCTCCACAAGCTGTTCTTGAACACAAATTCTAGCCCAGTGTGTTTAACAGTTTGGATTATGTAAGATTCTTCTGGGTTTAAAAGACCCCAACCACCACCATCCAGTTTCCCTGAAAGTTGGCAATCCAGGAGGAAAGCATGTTTTACAAACATTTCCACAGGAATGCAAAACGTGGAAATTAATTCCAAACCTATGAGTTAGGCCAGTCTGGCTAGGGCATCCACCCTAACACACACGAAGAGTAAAGCACCGTGCTTCCGTGCAGCTGCTCATGGCTGACGTGCTCCGGCAAGTCCTCCACAACAGTTTTGCCTTCTGTCCCTCTTCTTTCTCCGCATTCTCCAGTAGCTTGGCTCTTTCCTTCAGTGTCAAGTGTGTCTAGAAGTTGCTACATGACAGCTTCTGATCTTGACTCTCCATATCCTCCAGATTAGTGGTCTGATCAAGTTTGCTAGGACTTGCCAGGTCTCAATTCTTGATAATGGCCTCAAAGATTCTGCCTTAGGGATAGGGAGTCTTTGTGGAACACGGCAGTGGCTCATCCATGGCCAGAGGTTACTCCTAGCAACGGTGCTCCAGTTACTATAGCAGAGACAGTACTAAAAAATATTTTGTTTTGTTGTTTTGCTTTTCAGACAGGGTCTCTCTATGTAGCCCTGACTGTCCTGGAACTCACTGTGTAGACCAGGCTAGCCTCAAACTCCCAGAGATCCACCTACTTCTATAGGAATGCTAGAATTAAAGTGTGCACCACCACACCTGGCCCTTAGAAAACTTTTATCAGGATAAACACTCTGATGTGAGAAGTGAGCTTGGATGCTATACAGGACCAGACTAGACTAGGAGACAGGTGGTGCCCTTGGTAAGGAAACCCATAGAAAGCTCAGGCCCAAGATGACAAGAACAAGGGAAACGAGAGAAGACAGAGGAAGAGGGGCAAAGAGATCCATGAGGAGATGCCAGGCAAGACCTGATAACTAGGTAGAAATGAGAAGATAAAAGTAGAGACCCCCCAAGTCTGGAGGCTAAAAGAATCTAAGGATCCAGAGAAGGATGCAGCTCTGGGGTAGAGTGCTTGTCTAGCATGACTTTATCCCCAGCACTACAAAATAAATAAATGAAAATTAACCACCAGAACACACTTGTGTTCAAAATCTCATAACATATATCCAGGTTTTAACAACAACAACAAAAAAGATTAGGCAAAAAATATCCAAGCATCAAAAGCCATGGCTGAATTACAAAGAAGAGAGCAAAATGGAGCTGTACCCATTGGCTGCCAACCCAGTGACTTCATCATCGAGTGTCAGATTTCAGTGGAAATGAAGTCAACAGAAAGACTTTTGCTATTAAAAAAAGAAGAAAGAAAAAGAAAGTCTCCCCACACCTCCAGCCCCACATCCTGCTCCCTCTTGAAACTGATAAACTTTTTCCAAAATAATGTTTTGGTTTACAAAGAAAATTGAGCAATTTAGCTCCTGCATGTCTCTTGTCTTCAGCTCTAAGCTCTTGTTTATTGTCCTGCATTAGTATAAAATGCCGGTTCCAACAGGTGAGCTAATATTAATATTAGGTTAGCTACAGCCTTCAGTTTTTGCATAGGGTTCTCTTGGTTATACATTCTGTGGATGTTGTTAAGTGCCAATGACAGGTCTCCATCATTACAGTGCTTCAGTCATTTCCCTGCCTTATTGCCTCCTGCCCTGTTGTTTGTTGGTTTGTTTGTTTGTTTGTTTTTTGTCTACTTGACACAAGCTAAAGCCATCTGGGAAGAGGACTCTCAACTGAGAAAATGTCCCCATAAGACTGGCTTGTAGGCATGCCTGTGGGCAGTTTTTGAATTGGTTGATTCATTGAATGATTGACTGACTGGTAGATTGATGTGGAAGAGAACTGCCTACTGTGGACAGTGCCATCCCTCAGTTGGTGGTCTTGGGATGTATAAGAAAGAAAAGAGCAAGCTAGAAGGAGTGAACCAATAAGTCGTGCTCCTCCATGGCCTCTGGCTTAGTTCCTGCCTCTAGGCTCCTTCCTTGAGCTCCTGTTTTGACTTCCCTTCAAGATGGACTGTGAGCTGTCAGATGAAGTAAAACCCTTTCCTCTCCACCTTGCTTTTGGTCCTGGTGTCTATCATAGCAATAGAACTAACTAGGACTCTCCCTCAACCTGACAACTAGCAAATTGACCTGGTTATCTCACAACAGTCAAAAATTAGATTCAAAATATTCACATACGATACTAATGAGACTCCCATTAAAGCAATATAGGGTGGGGAGCCACAGGAAAGAGTGGGACAAGTTGGTGGTTATGTGTACGTGATGATTCAACTTACTTATGTGCTATAAGTTTTACATTCACTATAATAAAATAATTTTCCAAAGTTACCTGGAATGTACTGTTACAAAGTAGTCATGAGTAGCAACTCAACAAGCAACCTTACAAGAGAGAGAATCTTGAGAGAACATACTATTTATTATTATATGTCACACAGTTTGATTATATGAAATCAGGATTTTTATATAAACTACTCTGTAGTATTTGTTTCACAATTTGTCTTTTTAGGTCAGTAACAAGATCCACATCATTATTTTAAATAACTAGTTTATATTAGTATGCCACAATTTAAAAAAACAAACTATGTCTCAACTTTGGTGCAGTTTAGTCATTTCCTGTTTTCTCTGACTGTGGATAATATTACCAGAAAACTGCTGTACAAGGTCAGGAGCCAGGGACGGCCCAGACTTTAAGCTGACAACATGTGACTCCACATTCTGGCCTCTCACTCACTAGCTACGAGACACAGTAAGTCACAAGATGGTGTCCTCCTGGTAAAACAAGGATGATAACATGTCTACTTCACAGTGAGGGGGATATCAATGAGTTAACACACACTTTAGCCCTTCCAACAATGGCAAGAAGCAAGGGCTCCACACATGGGAAACAATACAACAGTTGGTGCTCATGTCTGATTGTTTCTCAGGTTTTAATTCACAGTTGGTTATGCTGTCCATCAAAACCAGTTAGGCCTACGATGGTTGTGTCCATATTGAACACAGACTCTTTCTTGTCATTATTCCCTAAAAAATAAAGTATAACAACTATTTATAGAGCATTGACTATGCTTTGGGTATAAATAATCTAGAGATGAAGAGGCATGAGAGGGGTTATGCTTACATACAGATGCTGTAGCATTTCAGACAGGAGCTTGGACATCTGTAAGTTTGGTATCCCGGAGGGCCCTACACCTAAACCCCCATAGATAGGAGGGCCAAGGACACTGTGTTTTGCAAAACTGAACGACTCCTTAGAAGGACTCAAGGTGAGAGCTTCTGATATCCGCCTCTCCTTCGCAGGCCTTCGCCCAAGTAACTTTCTTGGTTGTAAAGAAGGGACAGTCCTAGCCTTTATCTTCATTCCACAGCTTGCTATTTTGTTACAAAATTTTCAAAGGTTTTGTTTTGCTTTCAGACTTCAACACACTCTAAACCAAGTAACTACCCCGGAATTACAAAATCCCTTAAGCGTACAATAGCCAGCGACTGTGCAACAATGTTTGCAGAACAAGGCACATTGCTCTTTCCTATTCTGTAATCCTTTTGGGCCAGAGTTGTTTTCATCTCTAATTGTATAAACTCTAGGAACAAGCAAACAGGGAGCTAGGTATGTGTTTGAGGGCTTGAAATGTCATTGAGGATGGACCCAACCTTAAAATGGGCAGTTCAGAAAGCCAGGAACTGAAACTGCCAGACTCTGTTTACTGGTCAGAGGGATAGGATCTGAGTCATGGTATGTGGCCCTGGGTGGAGACACGCCCTTCTGAGTGCCTTCTAAAGTCAACAGAGCTGGAGGTTTCTGGTAAAGAACACATCCGGGTCCTCTCTCCTAAGAGTCAATTCAAATGGGTTTGCCAATCACCTAGACAGGAAAAAGCCCCTCAGGAGAAGCTGAATGTTCTAGAGGCTTAGAAATAGTATAAAGCCTGCCTTAAATATAGACTGGCCCAACAGTCTTTTTGGCCACTCCCCACTTGTTAAAAATGCTCATGTCACCATCTGGTAAACTCTGCCTATCTTCTACAATATGCTATGTACGTCTCACCTGAATTCTTCCAACTGAGATCACAAAGACCAGAGAGCCAGAGGAAGGTCAGAGAGAGAGATCCTGGTGACACAAACCAACCAAAGCATTTCTCATTTGTTCTTAAACTAATATGAAATAACCCCAAACAAAGAAACCACAGTCCAATGCCCTCAAAGTCTCGAAGGTATGTTTGAGGAGAAGACTATAGCTCCATGAAGGAAGGGGAAGAAGGAGTTTATCTGGGCTCCGTATAAGAGAGTCCATGTGGTGGGGAGGGTGTGTCAGCAGGTGGCTGGAACAAGACCCTGAAAGACCCCATCCTCAGCCACGAGCACAAAGCAGAGAGATCAAAACCGAAGTGGTGTGAAGCTATAAGATCTTAAAGCATGCTTCCAGTAATGTACTTCCCCCACTAAGACTCCACTTCCTAAAGGGTCCAGAACCTCCCAAAGAGCATCACTAACTGGGGGCCAAGTATCCAAATACATGAGCCCATGGAGGATACACTTCTCATTCACATCACCACACTGACCCAATCTAAAATTATTTTCCGAAGCCTACATGAAGATCCTGGCTTCATCCGAGTGGAGGTTTCTGAGGAAAGGCTCCTCAGGCTGTTAGAGCCAGCAGAATTGAACTGTGGGTCCCACTGGTACCTCCACTGAGCTTCCGTTATCTCTATCCTAGATTCCTTGATCATCCCAACTGATTGAACATTCTCTCAACATTCCTTCTAAGGAGGAGTGTCTTTGTAAACATTAACTTGCCTAAAACATAAGTGGGACTTTGCGTGGCACTGGGAATACCACGCCCTTTGCTCATTACAAGACCCTGTCTCTGCCCTCAGCTGATCCCACATATCAGCTCCCATTGCGGAGACTTAACTAATGTGGTCCCTGGTAAAGTTGCAGCTCCAGATTAACCATTTCCTTGGGAAGATATTCTTCACCAACCTAAAGTTCCTACCTGTCATCCTCTCTTATAGTCCTTGAGTAATCAAAACAAGAGATTCTAGGCTTGTCCAATTTGTTGGTATTATTCATATGTAAGTCACCACAGGGGAAAAAAAATTACATTTCTTTTGATCTAGTGAGCCCATAAAAATGTTACTCTCTGGAACATTATGAGATACAGATGTGGACTGAGCTCTATACTGTTTACCAGAGTCAGCTTCATGAACACCGTGAAAAAATGTCTGCTGCTTGAGAACTTACACACAGGAGCAGACATTTAGAGGATCATGGGAAGACAGAGCACATTCACACATCACAATGGCAAAGAGACCATTAATTAGCGTATGCTCAAGGCCGACACAAGGGAGAGTTGAAACAGAAGATGGTTTCCCAGAGGAAGGAGGATTGAATGGACCTGGAAGGAATGAAGTTTACAAGAGGAAAGGGAAGGCATCCAGTGTGGTCCAGGGTCAGCAGCCATACAAGGAAGAGATAGGGAGCAGAGCTGAAGCTCAAGGATCTCATCTACAGCATCCACATCCTCCTTCCTCCAGAGCAGAGCTCTACACAGTACTCCGGAAGGTATCAACGCCTTTTGTTCTGGGTTTTCTACACTGCAACAGCTGAGCAGCAACAGAACAGTCTCTGTGTTGTCTTACACCATTTTAAAGAGAAAATCAAGTGTACGATTATTTCCTTAGCCAAGAAAGAAAAATAAACAGCCCCTGGATAAAACCATGAAGAAGAGAGTGAGCCACACACTGTTAACAGGACAAAGCAGGTCTGAAGATGGGCATCAGACGAAGGCCCCTGAGAGGACACCAAGTGATGTAGCACCACAGATGGCCTGGACCAGCCAAGAGGAGGCAGTGGCAGGGACCCTTTGCAGAGAGAGTAGCTGTAGTCTTTAACTGACATAATGCTTTGGTGAAGAGTTTGCAGTTTGAAGGTGTATTGGCTTCCTCTTGGAAAACCCAGTTGTCTCATTTCTGGTGTATGAACATCATGGGACTACAACAGAATGGCATTTGAGTCTTCATCCAAATCAGTGTGAATTAATTTGTGTGAGCACAACCTTTTTACAAGGCTGCTGTTATCCTCACTGCTCTTTCCTGGTTTTATCGTCTCTTTTCTCCTGGGCATGTTTGTCTCCGCAACACTGCTTTGAGAGCATAGGTGTCAGCAGTCTCCAGCTCGATTTGAAGCTTGGGTAGGAGCGCCGGTAACATTAAGTAGGGATGGCGCAAAGAAAATTCATGCAGTCTGCTGCAGTATATTCGGGTGTAGTCAGAATTGTACTTTGGCTATCAAACCCCATTTTGAAGCAATTCACCTGAAAGAGGGAGGCGCCAGAGCTCACAGACATAGTGGAGAGAGACTGAGATAGAAGTAGGTGGGTAGAGATGATAGACAGATGGATGGACAGACCGACGGACGGATCAACAGAGATGGATATACTAGGATAGAGATGGAGAGCTAGAAATAATGGAAAGAGATGGAAAATAGATCAGTGGGTAGTGACAGCGGGAAGAACAGACAGACGGATAATGGTGGATGGACACTGGAACATAGATACAGGCAATGGGGGCTGTGGAGTAGGCCTATCGACGGGGGAGGAGGGACAGATAGATAAATGGATGTAAAGAGATGGCTAGAGGCTCCACCACAAGTCGTTAGCTGTCTTTGCTAAGTGTTTATAACTAAAGAATAAAACACAGGAACAAACATTTGTTCATTTGACATGAAGAAGAGCAAACATGGGCTTATGTTGGAATTACTGGGAAGCTGCAATTACTCCATGCTGAAGCAAAAGTCTTGCTTTCCTAAGTGAAGCAGACCACCGGAATATGAGGAACTAATTATTCAAAATCTTCATCCCTGTGAGCCACAAAGACCCCTGACACAGACAGGGGTTTAGGACAGTTGAGTTATACAAAGAAATCTTTCTGAGGTGTCAGTACTCAATATCAAGGCTTTATGTTTTTATTGGGGTCTTTATTTGACTTTTTTAAAAATTTTAATAGTGACTTTCATCAAGCTCAGAAGGTCTCCTCATGTAGAAATTGTAAGGTGAATTTAATACACATTAAAAACAAAACAAAAACACCAAAAAAAACCAAAACAGGGTTTCCTATCTGACCCCCGCCTTGCCTTGGCTCAAGGAGCTCAGACGGAGAAGCAGTCAGAGGCACTGGGGGTAACAGTGGAGGGTAGCTCATTAAAACTGTCTGCAGTTAGTTGTGCTGACTGTAATCCCCAAGACTTAGGAGGTTGAGAAAAGAGTACAGCTACAAGTTCAAGGCCAACCTGGGCTACAGGGCAAAACCCTACCTCAAAACAACAAAAAACAAAAACAAATATAAAACAAACAATAACAAAACACTTTTTAAAAAATGTATAACAAGTGCACATACCAGAAAAGCCTGACACCACTGGATAAGAATCAGCTTACTCCAGGTAAAAAAGGGTTCACAGTGTAGTAAGTTCAGATCAAACTTCTCATAGTCTCTCAGAGTAACACAGCATGTGTTCCCACAGCCTGTCATAAGCAGCAGCTGAGATGTGAGAACATAGGTGGCCAACACCAAATCACAGCTGATCTGGCTACGATTACCATTCAGCCCAGAGAGCTTGTGGTTTCTCTGCTGCATGTGTAAATAGGCATGAAAAATACTCATGGAGGTGGCCAGAAGGATAGTAGCAGAGTCACCACAGTGGCAGGGCCCAGGGCTGTCGGGAGAGGCAGAGAATCCTTTTGCACACTTTTGTGCACAGCGGTAATTCAGGTCAGAGTCCTCCAGTGCCCAGGAATTCTCCTTCAGGCTAATACAAACAAGCCAAAGGTTCTCCATGGTTCTCAGAAGCCAAAGTAATGGATGGGAACCAGGAAAGTGTAAAATAGCTGGAACCTGAGAGTTATCAGCTTTAAATGCAACCGAAAGTGACCCCGGGTGCAGAATCCCAGTGAGTGGGCTGCACGACTTTTGGAACTGCCCCAAGCTGAGGTTTTCTGAGGACAGCTGGTAACTGATAAGGGTTTGATCCTCCCATAGAGAGTCCCCAGGAAGTCCTCAACTGAATATGGAGGCTTCTCCTGGCTTCTGATAACATACTAATGAACTAAGGCTTTGCTCAGTTCCATGGTCAGCAGGCATTTCTCTGGTGGAAGCCGGAACACAAGTTTATGGCCAGAGTTTATGAAGGTGACATCTGGTGTGCTTAGAACTGAACAGCTGCAGACAGATGTGCCAGCATAGCCACCCAAAGTAAACAGCTGAGGTGAGTCATCCATGGGAAAATGCCATAACAAAGGAAAGGTACAACCTGACCCAGAGCTATCATTTCTCATGACCAGGAATAACAGAAAGTTCATGAATGAACCCTCTACCCAGTTCCCAACTTCAGGTCACATGAGAGGGAAACATTTTTGGTGAATGATTAGAGGCAAAATACATCACTCGGAGGTTCCGTTACTGTGTTTACTTAGAGTCACTTGACTTAATGGCTGAACTACCACACCACCGTCTACCTTCATTTCCATCTCAAAATATGGAATGCAGTGAGTGCCTCAGAGCACGAGATTCCAAGTGTATTCTCTGTTCTTGCAAGAACTGTGACATTCTAGCCCACAAAGCAGAAGGAACAGAGTAGGGCACAGAATTAGGGACAGTTAGGAAGTCTGAGGCAAACTAGCCTCTCTCTGAAATGGCTGCATAAACAAGACTGGAACAGCAGCAGCATTAATGGAAAGGGGTGAATCGTCCTGGCCAGACAGGGAACTTCAAATAATGATCACTGGGAGAGGGAGAACTCCCCCCCAACCCCCCATAAGCCCATTTGTTGGTTGTCCAATGCAGAGTAGTCAGACTTGAAACCATGTCTATACAAAAAAACAAAACTGAACTCAGCAGGTTGTATTTACAGATAAGAGTATACGCATCCATATGTATATGTATGTAACAATAAAAATGAAAGAAAAAGAGATTATCAACTTGGAAATGATTGGGGAACATGGGGGGGTTGGAAGGACAGGATCAGGGAGAAGCTGGGGGGAAGAAAAGTAGCCAGGAAGAGATAGAATTTAATTTCAATTAAAAAATATTTTTAAAAAATTAGTCATACATCATATTAAAAAAAAAAAAAAGACAGACAGACATGAACAGAGGGAGTGTCAGTACACTCATAGCTGCAGGGCTCACAGTGTGACTTCAATCAGACTCTTTGGGGTTCACTGACCATCAGCTAAAGTCGCACATATGAAAGGTTAGTTTTTGACTCCCTCAGAGCATCACCATCCAGCTCAGTTAGGCTGAGAGCACAAGCACTGCACTTACTGATGCCTTGAAAGAGCTCCTCAATGTTAATGGCGTTCTTCGCACTTGTCTCCACCACGATGGCACCTATGGATTCAGCGTATTCCTTAGCATCCTTCAGGGGCACCTCCCTGGAAAGGAGGTCAAATAAGAAATGAGTGCTTGTTTGTGAACCATGAAAACTCAGGAGGCCAAAACCACAGAGCCTGTGGAAACCTTTGCTTTCCTGTAGAATAACAACGTAACCACTTCTCAAGCACGGAAAACCTACCACAGGCACATCTTAGAAGCTGGTTTCTATCAGGCATGGTAAGCACCTGACTTTAATCCCAGTATGTAGATCTCTGTGAGTTCAAGGACAGCCTGGTCTACACTGTGAGTTCCAGGACAGCCAAGGCTACAGAGAGAAACCTGTCTCAAAAAGAAAAAGAGAAGGAGGAAGAAAAGGGAGGGAGGGAGAGGGGGGAGGAGGAGGAGGATGAGATGGTCTCTGCCAACCATGGACAAGCCACATATTTATATCACAGTGCCCTCTCCACAGGATTTCTAGACAGGAGAGAAAAGGGTTTTAAGTATTAGTGATAGACATTCCAGAACATTCTAGATTGCAGAGCCAGGGAACATTTTCTTCAAAACTCACATTGAAATTTGATGGCCATGAAGAAAGTGTTGAGAAGTGAGAGCTGTAAGGTTAAGCTAGAGGGCCGAGGTCAATGTGTTTATGAGAGAGAGCTCCACCCTGCTTTTGCCTCTTTGTCCTGCAACCTTGAAAATCCGTGCCTTTCCCTCAGGAAGACAGTCCAAACACCATCTTGGAATCAGAATCAGCAAGCCTGCTGGCTCCTTGATACTGAACTTCCCAGCCTCCAGATTTGTGAATATTTTGGGTAAATTATAGTCAATGCTATTCTGTTACAGACTAAAACAGACAACAGCAGGCTCCTTTCAACTTCTATTTTCCATCACATGACTCAACATTAACAATAACACACTGTGCATGCACTAGTGTACAGCTTTTGACATGTTTTATACATGACAATTTGGCCATATCTGAAGGCTCAACATTCATGTACTCAATTAATTGCAGATTTAAAAAAAAAAAATACATCAAACCAGTGTGTCTGTACCAGACACGTGCAGACCTTCCCATGGACATCACTTCCTAAGTGATACTGATCATCAAGCTCTTTACTCAGTGAGGAGGAAAGAGAACGGTCCCTATAGGCTAATGTTCAAACACTTGGTTCCCAGTTGATGGAACTGTTTGGAAAGGATTAGGAGGTGTGTCCTGTTGGAGGAGGTGTGTCCTGTTGGAGGAGGTGTGTCCCTGTTGG
>JADRCH010000066.1:6072618-6095141 GCA_019843965.1 Rhynchomys soricoides | reverse complement strand
GAATACACTGTAACACAAAGACAAAGCATTTGAATACACTGTAACACTTCAGGAGTGCAGGGGTGGAACCCCATCCATTTAGAGATGGGAGTCTGGGATATTTTCTTAAAGAAGGCAGTTTTAGGGTGGCCATGAAGGCAAGTAGCATACAGGTGAAGATTGTGAGTGAACCAAGAGAAGGCCCAGAAGGGAGTGTACACTTGATTCCTGATAGTCTCAAAAGCAGACTGTATCCAATACTATCGCCTGGGTGATACAGTGCTCACACACAAATGTATCCAATACTATCGCCTGGGTGATACAGTGCTCACACACAAATGACAGAGTCTGAAAGGACAATAGAAGGTCAGAGTGGCTGGCGCTGAGACAGAGGGTCTGGTGGAGCTGTGGCAGGTACTCAGGAAAGTATACCATGCCTGCTTTGTATCCGATGGCTTCTGGAAAGTCAGGGCAGGAGCTGAAGCAGAGGCCAGGGAGGAGTGCTGCTCACTAGAAGGCTCCCTGTGGGTGTCTCAGCCTGCTGCTCTCCTACAATTCAGTGGGCTGGGCCCTCACACATCAATCTTTACCACAGACTCGCCTACAGATCAATCAGATACAGGCATTTTCTCAATTGAAGTTCCTCTTCCCAGATGGCCCTAGCTTTTGTCACATTGACAAAAATCAACAGAAAGCCCACCACCAATAGCAACCCAAAGCCCAGCCATAAGACAGGAGGACTTCCCAGGTCTCAGCTGTAGAAGGGTTCAACTAGAACCTGCCACACTAAGAGCAGTTGTCCTGCCAGGAGCTTAGCCCCAGGCTGGGTCCTCTATGGAGCAGCCAAGGGGGAAGAGCATCCCTGTGGCAAGATTTGGTCTTGCAAAAGTGGAGGGTTGCTTTCTTTAACTATACCTATCTTGACTTTAAGTTACTCTGAGACCAGAAGCTGCTGCAGGTCTCCAGATGCATTGACACTTGTTGCTAACAGCAGGGTGATTAGGTAAGGGATTTATTGCTAGGGTTCCCTTTTCAGGCCAGGCAGCCAGAAGCCTTTCACTGGCCTGGCTGATTAACTCTTGGTGAACCAGAGAGGAAGGAAAGGAAAAAAATTAACCTGCTTTATATAGTCCATCTTTATACAGACAGGTATGCAGAGACATACATACATTCATACACCCACACTCTGGCCAGGTCTGACTGACTGTCTCCACAAGTATTCATGCATGCTTCCATATATACACATACACCTTCACACGAGGTACATACAGACAAAATATACATTTGGATGGATGGATGGATGGATGAATGGGTGGACGGACGGACGGACGGACGGACGAATGGATGGGTGGATGGATGGATGGATGGTGCAGAGCCCCCCAAGCCAAACCATCCAACCAACAACTTTATTTCTTTTCTCTGGCTTTTTAAAATACCTTCCTAGACAAAAAGTTCTTTAGAAAATTACCTTATAGATAAAATGTTACAGAAAATGGGAGTTATAGAAGAATGTTGATATTAAGTTCAAAGCATTCTAATAAGCTCATTATAAGTTCAAAGCAACAGTTTTTTACATGGCCTTGCCTTGACATAGTGCTCACCTGTGACTTTATACTTAGACCTAAACATTTTTCCTGATCACAAATTTGTCCCAAGTCTATTACTCTTTTAGTGTGATTATGAAAGCTCAGTGTATTTCTTACTATGCAGCCTTTACTTAATATTATAAGGAGTGGACACATTCTATTCTTGATTCTAACTTTATTACATCTTACCAGCAAACAACTAAAACCATCTTTTAAAATTTCTTCCTAAAATTATTTGAATCAAATCAGGAATTCTATAAAATCATAAATTCATCTAAATAGCATTAATTCATGAAATTCCATCTTTATGTTGACACTGCAGGAAATCTAATCAATAGGGCAGGCTAATGCTCAGGGATTCTTTTATTAGTTTAATAATGGCAGGAAAGGCATATCAGCTGCAAGAAGCAATCCTGAGATGAAGTCTCTTTGGAACCTTGCCAGTGAGCTAACCCATTGCAGACCATGCAA
This sequence comes from Rhynchomys soricoides, assembly GCA_019843965.1. Lineage (NCBI taxonomy): Eukaryota > Metazoa > Chordata > Mammalia > Rodentia > Muridae > Rhynchomys > Rhynchomys soricoides. Next base: position 6,093,105 of record JADRCH010000066.1, on the reverse strand, counting down.
AAACGGTAGACCACCTCCAGGAAGGTCGCCTGCTAGCCTTAGCCTGTCCTAGACGGCTCCTGACATTGCCCCAAGACTCAGTCAGATGGAAGATGCTTCCTGAGTCTGTCTTGGGAGTTTTCACTCTCCAAGTCTTCCTTACCAGAGACACTGTAGGCTATTCTTTGCTGTCCTTAACTGATGAGCCTCTGGCCTACAGCAAATGACTCTTGAGGTTTGGGTGGCAATCTCTTCACATGAGGAAGACTCCTGAAGGCTTTACTCTGTTTGGTTTAGCATGCTAGCCTATTTCTAAATTTCATACCGAAGACTTTATTAAACCATATATACAGGGCTGAGCTCGCCTCTGCTTGAACTTGAAGCATTTAAGTCCAACTGCTACATACCCCTGTCTACCTGCATGGGGTTGGGGCACCTGGCACACAGGCCTCAGAGAGATTACATATAGTGACAATACTTCCTCAATGTTGCTTTGGAATTGTCCAACTATGGCACAAGGCAGGACTGGCTTTGGCAGGATGAAGGTAAACCAGAAGGCAACCGCTGTGTGTGGCACAATCTGAACCAGGAGGGTGGGAAGCTGAGTGCAGCCAGCTCTTCTAGGAGGGAGAGAGGAGAAAGACTCCAGACTCCTCCTATGCTTAGAATGGATCTCATTAAGTAAAGAACTGGCCCAGAATGACATTACTGATGAGAACTGTGATGATGAGTAAGCAGAATTTCATCCTGGTCCCTTGCACTAGCCTACTTTCTTCCTGTAAGACCCCGAACAATGCAACCACACAATGTCTGCCGGCATGCTGTTCAGGCGAGACCCACATGGTGCGCTCAAGCTATCTCGAACGGTCAATCACAGGACTCAAGATGGTATGGAGGGAGGGGTACACTCTATGCTCTGGTCAAAATAAAGTATGCTTCCCTTACAGTAATCTATACATTCACACATCTGAAGTTTGTTCACAGACACCAAACTGCTGCCCAGCTTGCCTTGTACCGCTTGTAGCCTGGCTTTGTAAGAAGCAGAGTCTCAGCCAATCACAACTTCTTTGAGCCATGTTCAACGAAGACAGATGTGAGCGGTAGCCAATCGGCTGTCGGTCTGCCCCACTTGCATTTTTACGTCTTATTTTTTCCCTCTGAATCTAAGTATAATCTGACTGGCTGGTGGGTTGTTGACCCTTTTGAGAATGGGATTGCTGCCTGATTTAAAAAAAAAAAAAATCAAATTAAGATGTCTAAAACTAGCCAGGAGTTGGTGGTGCACACCTTTAGTTCCAACACTCAAGAAGAAGCAGAGGCAGGTGGATCTCTGTGAGTCTGAGGTTAGCCTGGCCTACAGAGTGAGTTCCAGGATGGCCAGGATTACACAGAGAAACCCTGTCTCAAAAAACCTACAAGATCTCTAAAACTAGATTTGCTGATGTATGTGGGCAAATTCGGGTCTGTGTTGCTGGGGATTAAACAAGGTCTCACTAATGTTAGACTTCACCACCGAGCCACACCCCCATCCTGTATTTATGTGTGTGTGTGTGTGTGTGTGTGTGTGTGTGAGTGTGATGTGTGATGTGTGAGTGTGAGTCACATAGCACCCATGAAGGGATAAGACCAACTTCCAGGAGTCTTTTTCCATTTTCCACAACACAAGTGGTTATTTGCAGAGTCTCAAAGGCCAGAAATAGTCCTTCCAGTACAGGCGGAGAAGGACCAACCACTATTGAGTCTGCCAGAATGTTCATCACCATGCTTAATAAAAAGTATATAGCCTGACAAGATGAATAACTAGGTAAAGGTGCTTGTCACCAAGCCCAGGTTCACTCCCCAGAACTTACATAGTATATATAATCAATTCCCTCGACACACATGTTATGGGATGTGTATGAACACACATGCGCACTGTTAATGTAGTTTTTTTATTCTCCTGTAGTAATTGTCATCTTAGAGGCTTACCATCTCTGCCTGCTAACCCAGGCCTGGTCCTGGAAGCTTCTAGTCTCTGTATAATCTTATCTAGGCCTAGAAAGCTATTGCTGAATAAGCCCACCCTTCCTAGTTCTTTCTGAACTAGGTTCAACTCAGCTGTTCTGGCTCAAACTCCTCTCCAAGCTGATTGATTTAATCTTGCTTCTCTCTGGGTATGGTGGTTTGAATATGCTTGACCCAGGAAGTAGCACTATTAGGAGGTGTGGCCTTGCAGGTGTGGCCTTGTTAGAGGAAGTATATCACTGTGGGGGTGGGTTTTAAGACCCTCATCCTAGCTGCCTGGAAGCCAGTCTTTCACTGGCATCCTTCAGATGAAGATGTAGAGCTCTCAGCTCCTCTGGCTCCATGCCTGCCTGGATGCTGCCAAGCACCAGTCTTGATCATAATGGACTGAACCTATGAACCTGTAAGCCAGCCCCAATTAAGAGTTGCCTTGGTCATTCTGTTCACAGCAATGGAAACCCTAAGTAAGACAGCTGCACGTGCACACACACACACACACACTAACACACACACACACACATTAATTTTTAAAAAGTTAAAAGTACGTATGCAGTCTTTGCCTGGAGTTTCCAATACAGAGATCACCAAATTGGCAAGTATGAAAGTGATAATAAGATTGTCTCCAGTTGACCACACAGAATTTGATAGTGTGGAACCTAGAGAGAGTGGCAGGATTGGGCTGGTTATCCAAGAAACAAACCACGGTGTTAGAGACAGAATTCTAGCCCTGCCTGGAGAGCCTCATGTTGGTGAACACGTGGCTACCAGCATAGCGGTACACCCAAAGAGAGCTGGAAGTCCCTCTCTGACCCTCAAACTGTGACCTATGCATCTCTTCCATTTGGCTGTTCTGACTTTGCAAACTTTATAACCAGACTATACTTCTAAGTAAGTGCTTTTCTGTGTTCGTTCTAGCACACAACATTAGGGAGGTCGTGGGAACCCTATAATTTGCAGTCTGCTGGGCAAACCTGTGGGTAATTTGGGGGTTACTAGAGATCCACAGGTGGAGTCTGAAACGCCATAATGGTGTGGTGTGTCAAGCCCCTCAGTGGGCAGAGTCTTCACCAGCTCTGGTCTGTGTCAGAATGGAACAGAATTATAAGGTACTGGTTGCTGTCAGTCAAAATGGTGTGACTACTGCCTGAGAGAAGACCCTTGGCACAGTGAGAACATGTTTAGTCATGTACAGTGGTATATAGACGAGAACTCCCCTAGGCTGTGTTTCAGAAGGAATCATGGCACAGGTTGGAAGGCTGCTGCCACCAGCCTTCTGTAATTATGACTATGAAGGGCTATAATATGCTCATTTAATTGTGTGTGTGTTTTGTCTACATGTATATATGTATACCTCACACATGCCTGGTGCCCAAGGAGCCAGAAAAGGGCTATGGATCCCCTGAAACTGGAATTACAGATGGTGGCTGTAAGCTGTCATGTGGGTGCTGGGAAATGTTTTACCTCAAGAAGAGCAGCCAGTGCTCTTAACCCCTGAGCAGACTCTCCAGTCCTGATATTCAGTGATTTGGATACTCCTCAACAAATATTGAGTATCTGCTGTATGCTGGGTCTTGAGACAGGCACTGAAACCGTTAAGCTGAAACTATCTAGCCCAGGTCAAGATATAGACATGAGGCAGTCAACTTCAATGGTACAAACTACACAATAGAATTTCTAGGCCATGTTATACACAGAACCACAAAGAAGTTACAAACTGATGGGGATCCCTCCTTCATCCTCTTTCCAAGCTGACCACATTCTGCATGTTCCTTCAATGTCAGCACCACTCAGGTTCAGATGAGACTAAGTCCACACCTTTCAAAACAGCTGGGCTATCCAGCAATAGGCTGGCTGAGCGGTCAGGATGAAGACTGGAATTCAGAGCTAGGGCCAGGTTCCATCCGTTGTGGACCGGTGGGAAACAGGCAGGGCTGAAAAAGTAGAAAAGGCAGAGGCCATGCACCCAATGGTGCATCTGGTATAGCTGGCTTCTGACGTTCCTTACTTCTTGTTTCTTTAGTTGGTAACTACCTAGCGGTCAGACCTGAACTTCAGGACAATTCTCTTGTCATTTGTCATCAGAATGTACCAGGAGCTTGGCTCACCCATTGCTGAGCACAGTGAGCTCCTAAGCTGGAAAGAACATGGGGCCCACCTCCACTCAGCTCTAACTTTCCCCAACAGCGGGTAATGGTGTGGCAGGATCCAGCCCATTTCAGACAGCAAAGGTTCTAGCATAATTCTTTCTTGTCTCTGAGTGACCAGATCTGAGGAGTGTCTTATTCATAGTAGAAGATAATCAAATAATCTCCTCACTGGACTTCTCTAAATGTGAGCCTGAGATACTTACACTAAGAGGCTATTGACACTTATCTTCCCCCATTAGTTCTTGAGATAGGCTGTGAACCTGTAGCTCAGGCTGGCCTGGAATTATTAGACCAGATGAGGCTTGCTTTTAGTTAGTGTCAATCTTTCTGCCTGACACCCCAGAATCTGACATTACAAATGTAATGTCTGGCAAAAAAAATTTACAAACAAAATAAAGCCAGAAAGTTCAAGAGTCTAGCCTTGGCTAAGTGAGTCCCAGTCACAAATAAACAAACAACAAATCAATATAGATGCTTAGGGAAAGAAGAAATCAGAGATACAAATGATTAATTTAAAGGACATCAAAATCCCTTTGCATTTTAAGAAACTCTCAGGTGATTTTGCCTGCAGTTGCACACGGACCTGACAGAACCTGTGTGCTATTGCAGAAGTGGTCAGTGGCTTCCTTGTAATGCTAGATGACAAATCAGCTCAGCTACAATCCGGAGGAGGAGGAGGAGGAGGAGGAGGAGGAGGAGGAGGAGGAGGAGGAGGAGGAGGAGGAGGAGGAGGAGGAGGAGGAGGAAGAGGAGGAAGTCAGGAGGGGCCACTCAGACCAAACAGGAAGTGTGGTTTCTGCTGAGGTCAGCTAGAAACTCAGAGAGATACAAGTCAGCCCACCCTTCCTAGAGGGCGAAACAGAGGGTTCTGAGGTGAAGGTAACCCCAAAGGGAGACTCCTCATGGCCGGAGCTCTGGAACTTATTAGCCTGGGTCTTATCAAGCTCTGGACAGCAGCCAGTTCTGTGTCTCTTGGACTCAGGCAGAAAGCCCTGAGTTGGTCCCTTGTGTTGGGAGACTTCTCATCAGGGGAGGAGATCAGGACACAGTGTTCCTACAGGCTCTAGAATTTCAACACGCCTGTACTGCCCAATAGGGGGTCTTTGTTTTGTTGTGTAAGGGTGTTACCTGGCAACATGGCAGCTGACTCTAATTTCAGAACTATTCAAGTACCCAGGGGCCTCCTCCCTCAACATCAGGGAGCTCAGAAGCCCTACCAGTGATCAAGGTCAGTTCAGTGGGTCTCAACCAGAACAGTGTGTCCTCCTGAGGGGTCTGAGGGAAGTGTTGTTCACAGGATCTGTCCTCCGCTGACTGGTGCTCTCTACCTCCATGAAGTGCAGCATTTCAACCATTGGTTTTAGGGAAATGTGCTTGCCGATGCCCACAAAAAGTACCCAGACGAGAAGGTGAACAGGCTCAGGCATCAAGCAGTGCTCAAGGAGAGAGGGGTGACTGCTCTTCCACCTCCATTTCCCTGTCATCTTAGTCCTGGATCCTTCATTCGACCAGACTTCTCAGTGTCCTTGCTAAGAACCCTGGTGCTGCAAAAAAACCGCTCACATCCTTAGATCAGCGACTCTTGAATAAATATGCACAAAGCTGTCTCAGGGACAATGGCAACATGGTGCCATATTCTTACAGAAGTTTTAGGGAATAGGATTCAAACACCAGGGAGGCCAGTGTTCCAGAGATGAGGTGGAGATGCACCAGCTGTGTTAGCCACCCACTGTGAACATCCATTTCAGCAAATGGTCCCAAGAATAAAACTATCATATTTTGTATGATTTTCTTGGATTAAAGAAACCTTACATTAATTCTGCATAATGTTTTTATTCAAGGATGGCAAAAAACTTTCCATAAGCCACAGACGTTTTTCTGTGATGTTCTATTTTCTTTTTTTTTTTTTTTTTTGAACTAGTCTTGGACACACTTGCTCCATTTATCTATTTCATGTATGTGAGTAGACTGTCGCTCTCTTCAGACACACCAGAAGAGGACATCAGATCCCATTACAGATGGTTGTGAGCCACCATGCGTTGCTGGGAATTGAACTCAGGACCTCTGGAAGAGCAGTCAGTGCTTTTAACCACTGAGCCAGCCAGCTGTGATATTCTTATGCATCTTTCCTGCCTAGTTTATTATTGATGCTGTCTTTTTTCTCTTATTGATTGGTAAGTGTCCTTTACATATTAGAAAACCTACCTCTCTGTTAAATGTTGCCCACTTCTTTTTCAACATGTCACTTGTCTTTAGAGCTTGCTCATGACATTTTCTTGTGACAGCCTTTATGTGGTCAGTCTCTTTTAAAGAATCATTTATTTATGTGTATGTATGCATACCTGAGTCTATTCTGTGCACTACACGAATACAGTGCCTGTGGAGACAAGATGATCTCAGATTCCCTGGATCAGGAGACTGTGAGCTTCTCAGGGTGGATGCAGAGAACTGAGCCCAGGTCCTCTGCAAGAACAGCCAGTGCTCTGAACTGCTGAGCCTTCCACCTTCAGCACAGTCAGTCTTTCTGACCACTTTCTTCACTGCCTTCTGTGCTTCATATAATGCTTAAGTAACTCACTTTAGTTCCAAAGAATTTCGTGTGTGTGTGTGTGTGTGTGTGTGATATGCATGCATCACTTGCATGTGATACCCATGGAAGCCAGAAAGGGCATTAGATCCCTGGAGCCACCATGGTGGGTATTGGGAATTGAACCTGGGTCCTCTGGAAGAGCAGCCAGTGCTCTTAACCATTGAGCCACTTCTACAGCCCCATTTTCCTCTACATTTTATTCATTCATTCATTGGTTTTTTTGAGACAGGGTCTCTCTGTATATAATCTTGGCCATTCTGGAACTTGGAACCAGGCTGGCCTTGAATTCACAGAGCTCCGTCTCTGCCTCCCAGGTGCTGAGATTAAAGGTGTGCACCACCACCAACAACTGGCTATGGTTTATTATTTTATATTGAAATGTTTATTATACTTTTCTTGTATCTTCTCTCATTTTTCTCACCAGGATTAAATCAGATATTCTTACATATTTCGTCTCATTCCCTGGCTCTGCCCCTTACTGAAGATTACACTTCAGTATTTACTGGGATTGGTGACCCTGTTCCAACCAAATAGAACCTTTTGCCTGTCGTTTCTAGACAAGTTTTAGGACTATCCTCTGAAGTTGCTTTTATGTGGGTATTTTGGTAGCTGGTCTGATTCCTTAGTGGATTCTGGGTTAGCTTCAAGCAAAGTTACATCTTTGCAATAGTGCTTTGTCCTTCCCAAGGAAAACCTAGACATTGTTTTAAGTCTTTGTTTATGTCCTGCAACAGTATTGTAAGGTTTTTATCTGTTGAGGCCAGTTCATTCCTTGCCTGAACTCATTCCTAAGATTTAAATTTTCAAAAATTAAAATATTACACTTATACAAAAATGGAATACTGCAGATTTTAAACGTATGTTGCTATCACAATGAAGAGGAGGGTTTCTTACCAGTGAGCTATTCATGTATAAGTACAAGAACAGACCGCCTATTCTAGTAGTTATCAGGAAATAACCTTGGTTTTTCCACTCCTTCAAATAGTGAAAGAAAATTCCCGTGAGAATGGACATCACAATATTTGTTCATCCCACAGACAGGCAGTATTAGAGTGTGTGGGGAGGGAGAGAGAGAGAGAGAGAGACAGAGACAGAAGAGACAGAGACAGAGACAGAGAGAGACAGAGAGACAGTCCACGGAGACCAAGGGAACCAGGACCCTCTCTCAATTCCGCTGAGCCCCTCGGGCATGATTTCCCACCTACACCAACGCCTATTTTGAGCTTATGAGACACGAAGAGCCCCATACCCGGATCTATGGACCTGGAGTATCTTCTGGCTGAGTCCCAGAATTCAGCACAGTAGCTTGCTTCCTCACAGCTTCTCATGTGTTTGGAAGCTGGAGAGCAGTCCCGTGAGGGATGGGCTCTAGAGCACCCCATGTGCTGTGCCTTAGACTCCGTCCACAATACGACACTATGAAACCAAGAGTTTGGCGGCCACGGTGATAAAACAGCCACTGCTCAGACACCGTCCCGAGGTAGAAACGAAAGAAATGAACCAGCGGGTAGGAACTTAACCTCAACCCGATCCAGTGATTTCTAACATGCACGTGAGGGTTTGTAAACTCTGTACTCATAAGAACTAAGCATTTTACCTCCTATCGCCTTCATAGAATACAGCAGTTAGCATTTCATTTAAATGTTGTCCACTGTGTGTTTATTTTCTCTACTTACAAGATCCAGCTTAAAAGACCAACCAAGGACCCCACAGACGGCTGAGCAGGTTGAGCTGCTCGCTGCCAAATCTGACAACTTTAGTTCATTCCCGGGACCTACATGGTGGAAGGAGGAAACAGGCTCCCTTAGGTTTTTCTCTCAGTTCCACACATGTGCTGTGGTATTTATACACATGTCTATGTGCATGCGCACACACACACACACACACACACACACACACACACACACACGGTAAAAATCAATGTAAAATACAAAGAAAGGCCACGCTGCCCCCAACATCACATCGGTAGTGAACAGGAAATGCCTGGGAAATGGCTCCTGGGGTACTACATCAAAACCATCCCACGTTTAAAGTATTCCTGCCAAAAGCAGCAGAAGTCATTCCCAACATCCCATCCAGTGAAGCGGAGGAAGGCTATAAGGGGGGTTGCAAAAGCTACGGTTGCCAGGAGACAGATTCTCACAGCTCTCTGTTCCTTCAGGCACCACGAGATGAATACTCCCATGAGTGTGTATGTTTTCCAAATGTCTGTGGAACACGCATGTAAAGCCACTTTGACAATGCTAAAAGTAACAAACCCTCAGCTCTTCCGGACACTTGAATCGATTTACCTGAGGGAGGAACTGAAACTCTGGCCAACTTCTTTTTGAAAAAGGAAGAATACTTGCCACCTTCAATGTGAACACCTAATTGGACAGTTACGCCGATCTAAGTAAGCCTTTCCAGTTAGAGCACTTCACACGGGTACCTGGGAAGAATTTCTGTTCCCATGAGGTCTGCCCTGCTTAATAGCATTGACGGGAAAGGCCATTCACCTGGGGCCAAATCTCTGGTGTCAAATTCAAGCAGGTAGTGTCAGGTTCTTGGCCACAGAATTAAATGAATTGTTTCTCATGAAGAATATTAGAATTTGGAATAGAAGAAAGATTGAAAAATACATGGGCTCTCTTAAAGGACTTAGTCATTCCTTTTTTTGTTTGTTTTTTGTTTTGTTTTGTTTCTTGAGACAGGGTTTCTCTGTGTAGCCCTGGCTGTCCTGGAACTCACTCTGTAGACCAGGCTGGCCTCAAACTCAGAAATCCGCCTGTCTCTCTGCCTCCCAAGTGCTGGGATTAAAGGCGTGCACCACCACTGCACGGCCAGTCATTCCTTTCTCAAACAAATTTTGTCTGGTCCTGAAGAGGCTGGAGGAACTACCAGGGAGAAGCGTGAGGACCAGAATCTTGAGTTAATCAAACCAACTCTCCCTCTCGGTAGCTTGGATATCATTTCCTACCTTGGATCTGGTTTGACATTTCACTTCTATGTGACATGAAAGTCAGGGGCACAGAGTCTGGAACAGATGACAGGTTTAAAGACATGTCATATACTGTGTGCCTGCCAGCTCAGGGCCTGGGGTGAGCTCCTTACCCAGGCTGCATTTCACGTCATCGCTTGGAGCCTTTTGTGGCTGTAGGGTTATGAAGAATAGCACACCTACGGATAACCATGTCTAGTACGTGGCGAGCATCCATTGTAGGCTAGAGATGAGGATGATGAATTTGTTTTCAAGGATTGGGACCATAGCTCAGTGGCTGCAGTGCCTGTGCCTGCTGTGTATGAGAACTTGAGCCCATGTAAGCATTGCTTACATAAAAGCACTGTGGGATACACCTGAAGCCCTAACTCTAGAGGGTGGATACAGAGAGACAGGCGGATTAATGGGGCTTGCTAGCCAGCTAACAGGGCCAAAATGGTGAGCTCTGGGCTCAGAGAGAGACTCATATGGACAGGAACAGAGCAATATCTGCACCCACACCACACATGCATAAACACACACACCACTTTATATTATATATTATATATAATTAATATATTATTAATATGTGTTAATTTTATATAGTAATTATGTTGTATATTAGTATATAATGTTATAGATTAATATTTTGTTTTTAGTTTGCTGATCAGATGAGTAGTAGACAGAGAAAAAATAAACAGCCATCAAGAATTTATCACAGAGGGGCTGGAGAGGTGGCTCAGTGGCTAAGAACACTTCCCACTCTGGGTTCTGTTCCCAGCATCCATGGGGTGTCTCACCAACCATCAGTAACTTCAGTTCCAGGGGATCTGATACTCTCTTCTGACTTCATGGACACAAGACACACATGCAGTACATATACATACATACAGGCAAAACACCAACGCAATTAAAATAAACACATATTTTTAAAAGAAAAAGAAAAGAACTCATCACTGAGGACATTTAGTTCCTAACAGAAGTTACATTATCAACTCTGAAACTCCCGGGCTGCAGTGGAAGGAAACACAGTCTTTAAAACAAAGGGGTTCTGCTCACTACCAGGACAGTTTTGAAACATTCTTTCCACTTCGAGGCCAGAATGAAGCCTGCTTTCTAAATCAGAGCCAGAGGCACCAACCTGAAGGTTTTTGTATCTTCGAGGAGATGCTGCAGTTAGCAGGTATTGATGTATCCTGGCCTGTTTGTTGAAAGGGCCGAAAAGCAACGACACCCCACAGCATTGAGCACACCTGAAATCCAGTTGGTGGGTTTTCTAATATAAGAAATCAGGGCTTTTTGGAGAAAAACACATACAAGACAAGCCCGGAGTAACTTATTGTACAAGAAAGATGTCCACCAAGACACAAGAGCCAACAGGGAAGGACTCCTAGTGGTTGAAACTGGAATAATTTGAGATTAAAAAAAAAAAAACAACAACAAAACGAAACTAATTATTGCTTTCAACAAAGTATACATGGTCCACCAAACCATTACAGGTCCTTATCCATTCTGTCATAACTTCTCTGGGACCAAGAATACTGATTAGAGATTACAGGGCACATCGCAAGTCCGCATCACTTAAGCTGTATGAACTAGGTCAGTTGGTGCTGGTCTAAGGATGGACAAGAATATCGACCTAGAAACAAATCTGTATATACACTGCATGTGATATCAGCCTGAAACAGGGTTGCATGTCAGTGGGGGACAGAATGGGCTATAGGATCAATAATGACAAGATAACCTGTTAGCTACAGGGGCAAGGTGAACAGAGGGTATAAATAATAAATATAACAGTAAGTAATAAGCAATAAGCAACAGCATGTGACAACAAGACAGATAATTCCAAAATTGTGTCTGTGAAGGATAGTTAACGAACAGGGCCACATCACCAAGCTCAGGGTTATAGAAAGATTTCTAATAATAAATCCCCAAAGGAAAACTTATAACGGGAAAAGGTTGACAAATAATCCCCCATAAATGCTAAGGTAGTGATGACGAAGAAACAGGGTTAGAATAGAAAGGTAAGACCTGACCCTGAAGGAGACTGTGTGCATATGTTACATGTGTGTGCATGTACGTGTGCACAGGCATGTGTGCCTGTGTGCATGAGGAGGTCAGGAGTTGATGCCCAACATCTTCCTCCATTATGTGCCACCCAATCGCGTAATACACAGTCTTTCACTGAACCGAGGGCTCACCTGTCGGCTAGTCCGTCTGGGTTTCCCTTTTGTCTCCTCTCCTTTGCTCCAGTCCTCAGCAATAATGTTACACTCATCTGCAGTCATCCCCCGTTGTTCTTTAATTTTTAACTTGGGTGCTAGGAATCTGAACTCAGGTCCCTGTACCTGTACAGCGGGCACATTACCAGCTGAGCCACATCTCCCATCCCCTTGAAGAAGGTATTTTAAACATACACTAGAAACAAAGGAACAGCATTACATATGTGTATTTTAAAAATCATTATCTTTTTTAAATTTAATTTTATTTTTTTTACTTATTCACTTTACATTCTGCTCACTGTCCCCCTCCTGGTCACCCTCTCCCACAATCCTTCTCACATGCCTCCCCCCTTCTCCTCTGAGCGGGGTAGGACATCCCAATGGTTATCCCCTCGCCCCCCCCAACCCTGACATGTCATGTCTCTGCAAGGTCAGTTGTTTGGGACCCACACGAAGACCAAGCTGCACATCTGCTGCACACATGCAAGGAGGCCTAAGTCCACCCTGTGTATGTTCTTTGGTTGGGGGTTCAGACTCTGAGAGCCCCAATGGTCCAGGTTAGTTGACTAAACATCATAATCTTATTTGATTAAAATTAACCACCCAATAGGAAACCTGGTAATGTTTTGAAGAGACATTTCACACAAGAGCAGACTTTAGTGGCCTGCAGATATATGAAAAGTTGCCCACTCAGTGGTAACAAAGGGAATGTAAATTGAAGTTACTCTCCGATATCCCTAGAAGCCTCACAAGACTCAGCCAGGATGAGGGGGCAAGCAGTCATAGATGCTGCTGGTGTCCACCCTGGAAAACACTAGCATCATCTCATAAAACTGAGCACACACATCTTATGAGCTAGCAATTAAACTGCTACACTCTGCAGCCTAGAGATATGCTTATACCTAGCACTGTGAGACATGAATGAGGCTATCCAACCAATGTTCAAAACAACCCACATCAGGGATGACCCAAATACATCAGCACTAGGGTGGGTAGACACGTAAGACAGACCCACGTTCAGACACCAGATGACACCTGGCATGTATTCACTGGGTGATTCTCACAAGCTGACTTTGAACTGGAAACCAATCATCACACGACATGACATTATTCCATTCACACAAAACTCAAGAGTGGGCAAATCCAAACAATCGTGTGCTGAGAAGTACAAACCCTAAACACAGATGTTGAGAACATGAGAAAAACGAAGTGTGGTTCTCGTTAAAGTTAGGACAGTGGAGAGGAGCGACTGGAGCAGAAAGAGGAAGCCTGTTTGACAGGGTGACTCAACGGTCATGCTTCACCATGTCCTCCCTTAAGCACACGCCAGTGGCTTATAGACCCTTCTTCAAGAATGCTCTAGCCGGGGCAGTGGTGGCACATGCCTTTAATCCCAGCACTCGGGAGGCAGAGGCAGGCAGATTTCTGAGTTCAAGGCCAGCCTGGTCTACAGAGTGAGTTCCAGGACAGCCAGGGTTACACAGAGAAACCCTGTCTCGGAAAAAAAAAAAAAAAAAAAGGGATTCCAGATGTGCTCTCAGGGCTGGCTGGGAGCTCCATGTTCAGCTACTTCCTTCCTGTTTTGGGAACAGCATCAGTAGAGGCCGGAGGACCAGGGGCATCCTGAGCACAGAACGTACTCTACAGAAGCACAAGCCACCGTGCATGCCTCACGCTCTCCAGTGAGCAGAGTGCTGTCAGCTTTAAGGCTTGCCACATGTCTGACTTCTTGGTATTTTTTTGTTTGGTTGGTTGGTTGGTTTGGTTTTGGGCTTTGTGCTTTTAGCATTTACAATACATTGGATTTTTGTTATCTAGGATTTCAGCTTCTGTTCTTTGGTTTGCTTATAAAAAGAAAGTGTATTTTTTTTTTCTGATCCACTCATGACTAGGGTTAAAATTGTATGTACGAAGTCAGGCATTTTAATTTTTAGCAAAATATTTGCTTACAAATGTAAATAGATGTAAATAAAAAATCATTTTAGAAAAATGTTTACTTACTCTACTTGAAAGAGAACAGAGGGCATGTGGTAATAAGAACTGCCTGTTCTGAGCATATTTTCAATCTTCTAGAAATGTCAACTTTATTAAAATATAAAATGACTGGGCTTTGGGCGTTTTGCTGCCCTAGCTAGTGTGAGCTGCAAGGAGTTCTGGGATACAGGAAGTCCCCTTTTGTAGCTCTTGACTGCACAGGAAGCGTTGGTCATTGCAAGCCTACTCAGGGACCCAACACTCCTCTCTTAGTTGACCTCAAGGTTGGCAAACTGGTTTTCTATCTGGGCCAGGCAGCAGCATCTCCTGTGGCACAATGAAGAGGAGGCTGAGGTTAGTGCAGGTCAGGGAAGGACCAGTGTCCAGGCCGCTTTACTATGGCGCTATGGCTGCTGCATATCTAAGAAACAGTGTGTGTGTGTGTGTGTGTGTGTGTGTGTGTATGCCATACTGACTCAGCATCAAAAGGCTTAGCCCCTCAGCACACTCTCCAGACACCTTCCATCTTCCCCTCCTTCCCCGTGTGGCACCATATTCACATTGAAGTTCTTTATGACCCCTCTCCCACGACACAAGTCAAGCTCATCCCCACCTCTGGCACTGATAGGGAAATTCTGCTCCTGGGATTTCTTCTTACCCAGACCATCCTTTGCTACCCTCTTCTGACAGGAGTCACCCATCCGAGCCCCTCTGAGATATGCCCTGACACAGCTCTGTCTATGACACATTGTCTTGGTTTTTCATGGTCTGGCTATATGATGTGGCTGTCCCCTTTCCTACTTCTTCTGTCTGCTTTGGACTACGCCCTTGTATTGCTTGTACTGCTGTGAGGGAAAGAACAGTCAGGAGTAAACGCAGTCTTGGATTGCTCTTAAGTTACTTCTCTACCTCCTCTCTGCTCCTCAAACAGCTCTCTGAAAGATGTACCTCCAGCCTTTTTCCTAGTTCCCACAGTGCTTTGCTGCACAGAAAATCACCACCAAATTGTAACAAACAAACCTATTTGTAACAAACAAACCTATTTGTAACTGGATGGCTGAGAACTGATAAAGCCAATTTCTTTCTTCCCATCTATAGGTCTTGTTTCTACTCACAAGGTCTATCCTTGGTGAACAGCCTCCACTCCTGTAACAGATTCCTGATCCCCTGCAGCAGCAACCCCAGTGGTCTCTCTCAGTGCTCCTCTCAGAGGCCAGCACGCTGCTGTGAACCTTAAAGACCGTCATGCCCGGCAGTGGTGTCGGGCAGTGGTGGCGCATGCCTTTAATCCCAGCACTTGGGAGGCAGAAGCAGGCGGATTTCTGAGTTCGAGGCCAGCCTGGTCTACAGAGTGAGTTCCAGGACAGCCAGGGCTACACAGAGAAACCCTGTCTCGAAAAACAAAAAAGAAAAAAGAAAGAAAGAAAGAAAAAAAAAAAGACTGTCATGCCACAGAAGCAGCATGCCTGTCACAGTCCTAGGGCTCTGCTGCTTCTATGTATGTCACAGTCCTAGGGCTCTGCTGCTTCTATGTATGGGGAGATGAGAGATATCCTGGGCAGGGAGGTCAGTAACAGCAAGGTCCCCTCAAGCACCTGAGAAGGGCCCCTTTGTTCCCTGAGTCCTGTTCTCCACATCACTGATAACGTCCCACTGATACTCCATGTAAGATAAAATACGCCTGGTCTGATGGCCTTGTACATATGCGATCCTTTGCCTCTGGGGGAGAAGCAATTGGGCTCCAGGATCTGGGTCAGAGCTCCTCAAGGTCAGTGGTGGGAGTAGAGGCAGGGAACAGGAGGCAGGGAAGTGATGCCTACAGAACACCTTTGAGTTCCCAGGCCCCTCTTCCCACAGCCAGACTGCACGCCTCAGGCTGAGAGAGGCTACCTGTTCTTCTAGCTTGGTCATCAGTGTCAGCAGTAGGAGAGCTTTTCAAATGAGTTTATTCTTTGGTAATTTCACACATGTATAGAATGAATTCTGACCACCCTATGGCTCCATCCTCTCTTCTCTTCCCTGACAGCCACCCCCTTCCTCCTACCAAGTCCGGAGCTACTTTAATGTGGCTTTGTTGTTTTCCTCTGTGGCTCACTGGGTTTCAATGGGCTCACCTGTATGGGGATGAATGTGAGGCTAACCACTAGATCCTGAACAACCTCTCTAGTGGCTACATCGCTGAAGATGATGATGCTTTCCTTCCCCTGCTAGCCCTCCACTGCCTTCAGGCAGGGACCCAGGCATCCCTCCCCTACCCATGACTGAATGTTTAGTAGCCACTGTGTGTACAAGTGCCACTGCTACACCATGCCTGGAACCCGGATGTCTCCTCACTGGGGCTCTGCTGCTCTTACTTGGTTCCCACCCCTTGGTGCAGGGAGGTTTTTCTTTACTGATCTTCCAGGCAAGTTAGGGAAATATCTCGGTAAGATCAGGAGCTAGGCTGGATCTCCTGAATTGCCTGGGCCTTTCACCCTGATGAATAGGTCAGGCCTAGCCCAAACACCCCAAAAGCCCAGAAGTCAGAAGCTTTTATGAACACTAATGGGATAAGTAGAATGTTCAATACTACAAAACTTTATGGACAAAATCAAAGTTACAATATTATACAAAATTACTTTCTGACTGTTTGTATGGTGTATGTATTTAGATTCAGGCTCCAACTCCAATATAGCACTCTATGTATATGAAAATAACTCTGAAATCTCAACTCCCAAGTGCCCCAGTCCTAGGCAGTTTGGATGAGGGCTACTTAACCTCTTCTGTCCTCTGTCTTGTCCACACATGCTCAAGAGATGCACTGACTGAGGAACTGTTGTCTCTTCTGCTCAGACCTCCACTACTGACACCTCGTATGGTCTGCCAGACGCAGGTTAAATCTACTTCGATCCCAGCACTCTCTCAAAACATGCCGTGCACAGCTCCTCTTAAGGGCAGACAAGCTTACACCACCAATGTCTGTTAGATGAGATCATTAGATCATTTATACACACACAGAGAGAGAGAGAGAGAGAGAGAGAGAGAGAGAGAGAGAGAGAGAGAAATAGAGACAGACAGACAGAAGCTCTATACACTGTCCTTCTGTAACTCCCAACGAAATATCCAGCTTTCTTGAAGTAATGGAAGAGCAAAGCACTTTGGGATTAGAGTCAAATGAGGGTAGGTCTGGGACCTAGAGATTTGGCTCCCTCACTGAAAAGAGTCGCGCCAGCAGGCAGAATCTGGAGTAGCCAGATTGGCTGACCAACTGCTTGACTCTCCTGCCACAGAGAGCTCTCCACAGGCAGATGCCCACTAGGTTCACAGGTCCTGTCACTTGCCAGACTATTTCTATTTCTGTCTCTGGAAGACACACGTACTCTGGACAGAGACCAATACAGCAGGCTTCCCCTTTCTTCTTTTAGAGTTATTTTTCTTGGTGGTGGTGCATGCATGCTTGTGTGCGTGCGTGCATGCGTGCGTGCGTGCGTGTGTGAGAATTAAACACTGGGCCTCAAATAAGCTAGGACAATGCTTTAATTGACAGCTTTTAATAGCATCATTCTATATTTCTTTTGTATCTTATGTGTGTCAGAATGTTCAAATTAATTATCTTACTCCGTATGCTGGCAAAACATCAGTCACACGCAACTCTCTTCAGACGTTCGGCTGAACATATGAATGATGTAAAATATGCATGCATTTACGGCTATCCTAACTTTTTCCCCATCTAAGCCAAAATTTTATTTACTGAAATTTTCATGGATATAATTATAGATTCACAAGCACTTATAAGAAACAACACCCTCAGGCAGTGAAAGAGGATTCAGACAGTAAAGATTTGCTGCATAGGATCCAGGGCCTGAGTGTGGATCCCCACACTTACGTTAAAAAAACAAAAACAAAAACAAACAATAAAGAAAGTTGCAGAAGTGTGTATCTCTAAGTCCAGCACTGGAAAGCAGAGAGAGGAATATCCCAGCCAGCCAAATTGATGAGAGACAAGTTAGTGAGTAACAGAGGAAGACCCTCAGTATTGATGTCTGGCCACACACACCCACGCACCCGTCACTAACTTAAGAAGGCAGTCATAGCAGCAATTGTCTGCATTCCCAGCAGCAGTAGTCAGTAGGTTGAGGCAGAAGAAAGAATTACAAGTTCAAGGCCATCCTGAGCTACTCATGAACTTGTATTACAGGAGAGAGGGTAGGCAGCAAGATGGCGTGGTGGATTAAGGTGCTTGCTGCCAAGCCTGGTGATCTGAACTCCATCTCCGGAGCTCACAGGGAGGAAGGAGAGAACCAACTCCCTGAGGGTGCCCTCTGACCTCCATACATATTTTTTTGTCCTCCACCCTACTAAGTAAACAAATAAAGTGAAGGAAAAAAGAAAAGTCAAGTAAAATAAACGAATTTGGTGTTGCATACCTATAACCTCAGCACTCAAGAGACAGAGGCAGGATGCTATACAGTGATTTTAAGGTCAGTCTAAGTTGCATGAGACCCCGTTTCAAAAAAAAAAAAAATAATGATCTAAGTTTCTTTAGTCACATTTTGCGAACTATCCCATAATATTGCATATGAGATTTAACACTGACATGTTCTTAATTGGATTTCCGAGATCTACTGATAGTCTCTCATTTGTACCATTTCCTCCAAATTGAAATATTTCTAAGACTAATGAAGTATACAACTCATAAGTCTTAGAAAGTCCCTAAAACTAATTAGAGGCAGAAAGCCTGTCCTTCCCCAAGGAGAGAAAGGACATATGAGGAGCCTCAGGGCAGCCAAGCTGCCTGGTCTAGACTATTTGATCTAAGCTGCCTGCAAGTCTCACGGTGTGCTCCCGGTCTCCAGCTTTTATGCGCCATCACTCATGCTTGTGTGGCCTTTCAGTGAGGACACTGCCTTTGAGTCATCCCTGCCGCTGTAATTAATCCCTCACCAATACTCTTGTAAGTAGCCCCAATAAACTCTTTGCTTCACCAAGTTGGCCTTGGTGGTATTGTTACTTCGGCCTGCCCTCAGTTCCCTATGTGAAGTATTCACGATTCCTCAGAAACAGTGTCACACATCAGTGTGTGTATCAAGCGCCTTCTGCTTAGGTCCATGAGCAGCTCTCACTTTTACAGCCACAGAAAGTCCCTTATCTACAGCCCTCAAACAGAACCTCAGGCAACCACTCCTAATGCTGTTCTTTAGTTCTACAGTGTTTTAATTTAACACTTTACAAATGGCATCACACATAGTGAAATGTTTGGAACTGGACTCTGCAGTAGCTTGGATTTGAAGTGTCTCCCAAAGGAGGCCCTTATGTTAATGGCTGAGCCCCACGTTACTGATATTGGAGGTGGTGAGGCCTCATGAGAGACTGTAGGTCATTACTCACAAGCCTTTGAAGAGAATTATGAAGCTTGGGTCTTTTCATCCCTAACCCTGAAGTGAATGGGTTGGTTTGCCACAAACTCCCACTATCAAGAACTGTCACAGGCCCAAAGCAACAGAGCCAACCAATCACAGAATGAAATCCCCGAAGTTTGAGTTAAAATGAGCCCTTTCTCCCCATCAACTGAATTATGTCAGGCATTTGGTATGGGGATGAAGAGCTCGCTCATAGCTTTAGTCATTCAGCACAGTGCTCCTGAAGGCTCATCCAACTGGCGGTCTGTTTGCTTTTATAATTGAGCAGCAGTCCACAGAGTAAGTATATCACAATCTATCTGTTTAGCCAGTCAGTTGCTCAATGACACCCGGTTTGGTACAGTTTGGGATGTTTCCCAAAGTCCATGAGTATTCATGCTTGGATTTGGTGTGAACATAAACTCCAGCTCTCTGTGACAGATGCCCAGGTATCTGGTTGCTTTGTTAAATAGAAACTGCAGGTCTGCCTTGGCAAGCAACTGTAGAACTGCTTCACAATTTGGCTCTGCTAAGGGCTGTGCTTTCCCCTCACACCAGGTCAGCATCATGACCTACATTGCTCCAGCTTCACTAGTGTTTTAGTAACTACTTATTGTTATTTGTGTGCACAGGATGGGGCCTATGCACAGCTGTACACATGCTATGGAGTGTTTGTACAGACCAGGGAGCAACTTTTCAAGAGCTGGTTAATTCCTTCCACTGTGGGTTCCGGGGTTCAGATGTGCATAGCTGGTGTTTTTACTCGCCAGGCCATCTTGCCAGCCCCTTACCAACACTGTGGACTGGCTCTGATCTTCATTTCACCATTTTGCAAGGCCAATGATGCTGCTGAATATCTCTTCGCCTTTGTTCTCTGACTCCACGGTCTTTTGCTCAGTTTTTCAGTTCGGAGCTTTGTTCTCCCATGTTCAGTTCTGAGAGTTCTCTACAGTCGCTGCACTAATCCTTGTGTGTTTGCTCCAGGATCCTGGGACTTTCACCTGAGCAAATAACTTAACGGAGGGAAGACTCGCTTTAGCTTATACTTCAGAGATCTTAGCCCACCACAGCAAGGACAAGGTGGCAGAGCAGAGGGGCTCATGTTGTGGCGGGAAGGAGGAAGGGAGGGAGGGAAGGAAAGAGGGAAGGAGGGGGAAGAGTAAGATTGAGAGAGTAAAAGAGCAAGAAAAAGAGAGACAGAGAGTGTATGTGAGAGAGACAGAGAGAGACAGAGAGT
>JADRCH010000066.1:6056816-6068555 GCA_019843965.1 Rhynchomys soricoides | reverse complement strand
CTATAATATGGTCTATAATATGGTCTATAATATAGTCTATAATATAGCCTATAATATGGTCTATAATATGGTCTATAATATAGTCTATAATATGGTCTATAATATAATATGGGCAAAGGACAATGTACTTCTTTTCTTTCTAAGAACCCAGCTTGGGTATTCTGATCTCACAATTAGAAAAAGAACTGAGACAGGAAGTCAAGGAGGTCCCATAAGTTGTTGCTGGGGTGACACAATATATCCTATTCAGATATTATGTCAGAATAGTAACATTACTATATAGACTGAACCACATCCTTAAGTTAAAATCTAAAACAAGCTGATGTTGTGAACAATAACAAGACTTCTCATGGCCATTTGTATATGAAAGTATTACTAAAATTATGTTATTAGTAACGTTGATAATAAGAATAAAGTGATAAACCAATCTAGTCTGGCGATACTGGTAATCAATGCAGCTGTGCTATGTATATTCATCAGTGTAGGAACCATAGGGTTTGTATCATTCTCCAATAATTCCACTCTGGTAGAATAATATGCTGATTGCCACAGTGAGGGGCCATCAGTTAAATCATTACGCAGAAAGCATAAACATAAGCAAAGTCATAATCGCACTTAGAGATATTTGTGGGTAGGATCCGTGACACACACACATAACACACGCACATAGAGATTTGAAATGTGTTTTACTTAATATCAATTGGTCGTGTGCACAGATCAAACACATGCACAAACACACACACACACACACACATACACACACACACTTGAAATGTGTTTTACCTAATTTTGGATAGGTCATATACACACACTTACACACACACACACTCACACACACACATCACACACACACACACACACATCTCACACACATACATACACTTGAAATGCATCTTATCTAATATCAGATAGGTCATGCACACATCATACACACACAAACACACACATATGTATACACACATTTGGAATGTGTCTTACCTAATATCGGATAGGTTGTGTACACATCACACACATCTCACACACACATATCACACTTACATACACACATACACACACACACACACACACACACACTTGAAGTGTGCCTTACCTAATATCAGATTGGCCACACACACACATCCACACACACTGTAAACTTGTCTTACCTCATATCAGATAGGTTGTACACACACACACACACACACACACACACACACACGAACTGTGTCTTACCTAATATCAGACAGGTCACACTTGTTCCCGGCAATTGCCATCACAATGTTTTCTGGGCCGTGCTCCTTCAGCTCCTTAACCCATTTTTTCAAGGTATGAAATGAATCCTAACCAAAAAACAAGATGTGTCACTCAACAGACCTGTCAGTACACTTCAGAGAAGTAGAGATACGAACCCTGGGCAATTCAATGGAAAAATAAAACAAAACGTTTGTAGGGAGCATCTTTAGCCAAGATGCCTCGTTCTAAATTCAAGCTTGAGGGAGTTAAAAATCACATTTGTAAGTCTCTTCAGTAAGTACCATTGACTAGAAATAACAACCTTGACTTTGTGGGAACCAGGGTCTCAGAGTCAAGCGAATACGGGGCTTACTTGAGGAGAAACATGTTTGTCCAGGCCCTGCTTGCCTTTCCCTTGTAGCCTTCCTCCAGGGCAGAGGCCAGGTGGACAGACATTTTAGGGGAAGCAGTCAGAACTCATGGACGATATGACAGCAATGAAGCAGCTATCAGTCAGCATTCCAGAGGGCCTGGGGCGGGAGGAATGCCACCAAATTGAAGCCCTCCCTTGTTAATGAATATACCTCAAAATCCATTCCAGTCAATCTCACCTGCAGGAGCTACACTCTAGGGTCCTCAGTGGACACCTGACACTGGCTTAGAACCCAAGCCAAGAAACAAGCTGCTTCAGTCCCGTGAGTGCCTATGGCACAGTTGAAGCAAACAAGTGAGCCAAGTAAGATAAAAACAGTAACGAAGTAGTGTAATCATAATACTAGAATACATTGTTTTAAACGTACCACTTGTTTCTGGAATTTTCCCATTTAATAGTTTTGGGGAGGCAGTTGACCTTGGATAACAAGGACTATAGAAAGTCAAAACACAGATAAATGGGGACAACCACCTACAAGCACACACACACAGTTACTTCTATATACACATATATTACATCTGACCTTTGAATGGTGCAGCTGAACCACTAACAGAACACGCAGAACTTAAAATGTTCTCAAGGAAAGCGCTAACCCACGTGGCCTGGCCTCTGTGAAAGCTGGGTAGAAAGATGGCTCAGCAGTTAAAATCATTGGCTGCTCTTTCAGAGGGACCAGGTTTGGTTTCCAGCACCTATATGGTGACTCATAAGTATCTGCCAGTCCAGTTCTAAAGGATCCAATGCCCTCTTCTGACCTCTGTGGGAACCAGACACACATGTAGTGTATGATATAAATGCACCTCATATATTCATACGCATAAAATAAAATAGATGTTTTTAGGGGCTGGAGAGTTGGCTCAGCAGTTAAGAGCACTGGCTGCTTTTCCAGAGGTCCTGAGTTCAATTCCCAGCAACCACATGGTGGCTCACAACCATTTTCAATGAGATCTGATGCCCTCTTTCAGTGTGTCTGAAGACAGTTACAGTGTACTCATATAAAATAAATAAATAAATCTTTTTTAAAAATAGATATTTTTTAAAGGGTCAGCTTTCAGATGAATGTTTATTGCTTTCATAATTGAGAAAAGATCAATCAAATCAGCTTTGTGAGCAGAACACACAGGCTGCCCTGCCACACTGCTGAGGCTCCCCAGGGTGCTAGCAAGAATCACAGAGCACCAGTTTGCTTTGGTGTTTCTGGGACGGTCACCAAGTGGGGCGTCTGAGGTTGGAGACACTCTTACCTGCTTAGTGATGTCATAGACTATGACAGCTGCAGCCGATCCTCGGTAGTACATGGGAGCCAGGGAGTGGAACTGTTGAAAAGCAATCAGCAGTCTTAGGCGGCAGTGAACAAACAGATTTTAAGCATTCCTAAGCCACACATTAAAATTTTATGCTGCATCGTCCCTGTAGGAGCTCAAACCCTCCCCCCCCCCGACTCCAGGAGTTAATAATAAATAATAAATTTTGCTCCCCAACTATACATACACTTGTGGTTTATGGACTGTGAAATCTCCTCTGGGCCAAAAGCCAGATACAGATTTATTTTCAGTGTTGCCTTCCTCTGAATTTTCTTTTCTCCACTGACCCAGGGCAGTCTCATTAGAACTAGAGTGGCAAGAAAAAGATAGAATCCTAGGAGAGTTCGAAGCACTAAACCCTTGCAGAGCTACTGAGGAGGAGCAAAGACCCAGCTGACTGCCAGTTCCGTCAGGCTAAGCCTTATTGCCTACCAAGGTCAGCTAATGGTGACGCATCAGATGGGCTTCAGCCCCCAAAACCAGAAATATTAAGAACCAGAATCTCTCATCCTCAAATAAGATGGCTAATTATTCTCTGAATGTATACACTACATGTATATTTTGAAGGGGGGACCTAGTTTTAATTTGTTTTTTTTTTTTTTTTAATTTAAGAGACTATTGGGATAGGCCAGTGAGTAAAAAAGAGATCAACAGGGAGATGGAGAGATAAGTACTCACTACAAGTTACCAGTAAACGTTTACACTTACTCAATAAACAAAAAGAACGAACTAAATATGATGAGGTACTTAGTAACTCAATAAACGTTAAAAGGCCTTAGATTCAATGTTGGAGTAAGACACCTTCATCTACTACATGGGGATGGTATTTAGTGCTTCCCTACACTAGCGTGATATCCTGGACTGAATGTCTGTGTGCTTAGAATAACTCCATTGTTGACATCCTTGTCAATGTGATGGCATTTAGGAGGGAGGATCATGGGAGGACATAGGTCGTGGGGTCAGATGAGGTCACGAAGAGAGTCTCATGATGGAATTGGAGTATTACACAGAGAGGAAGAATATCCCCTCCACACCCTGTACGTGAGGATACAGAAAGGAGGAGGTTGTCCATGAACCAGGAACGAAGCCTTCACAAGACATGAAAACAGGCAGCACCTTGACCTACCTCAGAACCATGAGAAAGAAAGGTCTGTTCTTTTTTTTTTTTTTTTTAACTTCTTAAAAAGATTATATATATATATATATATATACACACAC
Source organism: Rhynchomys soricoides (assembly GCA_019843965.1). NCBI lineage: Eukaryota > Metazoa > Chordata > Mammalia > Rodentia > Muridae > Rhynchomys > Rhynchomys soricoides. The sequence goes on along the minus strand of JADRCH010000066.1, from coordinate 6,064,388 downwards.
ACACACACACACACACACACACACACACACACATATATATGACTACCCTGTAGCTGTCTTCACACACACAAGAAGAAGGCATCAGATCCTATTAAGGATGGTTGTGAGCCACCCTGTGGGTGCTGGGAATTGAACTCAGGTCCTCTAGAAGAGCAATCAGTGCTCTTATTAACCCCTGAGCCATCTCTCCAGCCAGAAAGATGTTCTTTAAACCACCTGCTCTGCAGTATTTTGTTCTAGCTGAGGCTAAGACATATGTAGATCACGAAATGTTCCACAACCCCTGAAATGAAGAGGATTTTTATTTGAAGGAAAACCTCTTTTTTGACATACTATGAAGTGAAAAAATATCTAAAGGCAGCAGAGATAGAATTTCCTGTGAAAAAGGTGGCCAGCGATGGATGTATAAATGCTAGATCATTCCCAAACTGTTAGCAGTAGAAGGCCCAGTAATTTTAACATTTAAAAGGCTAAATCATATAAATCACACAGTAATTTTAAGTACGATGATTTTAGGGTAAAGTAAACTCAGGTAGGATGGCTCGGCAGGTAAGGGCACTTGCCACCAAGCCTGAAGGCCTGAGTTTAACCCCAGGAACCCACATGGCAGAAGGAGAGAACCACATCCTCCGAGTCCTCTGACCTCTATCTGCGTGGTGTGGCAGGGCCACATGTACCCCATCCCCTACGCCAAATAAATAAGATATTTCAAAAAAAATTAACTGAAAATCAGCTCATTTTTATTGGGGCATAAAGGAGGGAGAGGAAAGATGGATCCTGTAGTTTTTCTGGCAAATAAAAAAACTACTCACTCTCTCTATTTCCCACTGGAATGCTCTGAAGACCTAGAGAGGAGCCAGGATGCTATGATCACAAACAAGTCTCTCTTTGAAGGATGCCACCCTGGAGTTCAGTGGCTTTTAAGAAATGGGGTGGAGAGTCTGCCACTCTCCCCTGCCCACAAACGCCATGCCAGGGCTCATAGCACAAGACACCACACAGGCCTCTCACAGTCAGAGGCCTCCCCTATGTCTGTAAACACCAGGCTAAAGGTAGAAGGTGCATACAAAGCTGCCTTTCAGCCAGTCAGGTGGGCTCCCCCACCCCATTTCTTGTTTTCAGGACAGACTCTGGTAAAGAGTGAGTCCAAACCCCACTTCCCAGAAGTCAGACACAAACGCACGCACGTGACACAGATTTCCCCTTGGGCTCTGATGGGCCGAAGCTGCCTCTTGAAGAGCCAATTGCATGTAGGTCTCATCAATTATTGAAAACCTGCAGCCTGCAAGGCATTACCAGTTCTTCCATTCCCCACAAAGGAGTCACTCTGAAATAAATCTGGTGGTGAAGCCACTTAAAGGACTTTATTGCTGGAGACATAGGGGTTTTAATAAATTAAAAGTTAATGTCTCAGTTCCAAAACTCAATAATGCATTGACCAAACGGTGATATTTCTGAAGGACAAAGAGATAAATCATTTCTAGCTTACAATTTCTATCCGTTTATTCCACACAGCGAGAACAGAAGTGCACACACTCAGCCACAGGCTGGTGTGATATAATTTACTTTCCAAGAGGTCAGAATTAATATCGACAGGAAGATCGCAGAAGATCTTTCCAGAATAAAGGTCACAATTGCAGGAGGTTGGTAAAAGCTTTCTTATTAAAGCCTCTTTTGAAAATTTAGGAATCAACACATCAGATGCCGATTCCAACTCTTCACAGGCTACTCAACAAAATACACACTTTAAATGTCAGTGTCCAAAACATGCCTGGGTACCACTGAGGAGCAGCACAGAAAATTCTGGAAAGCCAAAAGATGGTTATCCATGTTCTTTGGACATGTGACTAGTTTGGGGTTTGTTTGTTTGTTTGTTTGTTTGGGATTTTTTAAAAAAGATTTGTTTATTTATAGGAGTACACTGTCGCTGTCTTCACACACAACAGAAGAGGGCATCAGATCCCATTATAAATAGTTGTAAGCCACCATGTGGGCGCTGGGAATTGAACTCGGGACCTTTGGAAGAGCAGCTGGTGCTCTTAACTGCTTCCCCTACCACATTGAGGATGAGACATTTAACACATGGACCTTCAAGATTCAAGCTATAGGGCCATATGACCTTTCTGAAAAAGCAGCTACTCACTGTATTTCCTCTCTCTCTCTCTCTCTCTCTCTCTCTCTCTCTCTCTCTCTCTCCCCCCAATAGCTTCCTGTCTGTACTTTTTTGTAGGGGAGTAGAATGGGGGGAAAGGTCATCACAGAAACCTTCACTATCTCTCATTCTCGATTATGAGTCTGCAGTCATAGATACCACGGCAAATGAAGCTTCCTTGTCTATAGCAGCCGACAGCAGCACAGGCCACAGACATCAACATGGCCTCAGATGGCCGCATAGGCCACAGACATCAACATGCCTCCGGTAGCAACACAGACCATGGAAGTTGATGTGGCCCTCAGAGGCAACATGGACCAGGAACATCAGCATGCCCCCACACTCCCTGTGGGCTGCAGCACAAATCATGTAGGTCTTTTGAAGAGGTCCAAACCACAAATGAACCATCCTCCATCTAGAGTCATCCCAGACATCCTGTAGTTGCTCAGAGTCAGAGCAATTGTGAGCTCCAGGTTCCTGTACACCACCCCATCAGCCCTGCAACACCCATCAGTAACAGCACAGACGCTACATTTCTAAAGCCCTACAAAGGCCCAGGCTCTTGGATAGGATCCCCACCTCTTAAGGTAATAATGAAGATAGTCATAAAACTCCAGATTTCATTCTAGTTATACTGAGGAATCAAAAATGGTCTCAATGTCTAATCATCAGAAAACGGAAGCCTAGATTTTAGTTTAGTCCTACAAGATCCTGGACAATAACTAGACTCAAGGTTTTCAAAAACAGCAAACGTCACAGGAGGTGCTGGCCCGTGGGTGTTTTCTGAACAAATAGCCCCACGGTGCTGTTTGGAGGGGTGGACGGGAAGTGTTTTGGGGGAGGGGTCCTGATACAGTAAGCTTGAGGAACACTACATGTACTGCCTCCCATTGTATTCCCAGTAGATCAAGGGTTGAAAACTCTTCTAGAGGAAGGAGATCTATTTATTTTGGTTTTAACTCAGAATTTCCTAGTATTTTTTAAACCTTTTTCTATATAATATTTGTTAGCTAATAGGACCTATCATTGTAATAATGGACCATAGAACAATGTTTAGAGAATAAGACTCAGATTCTCTAAGACTAAGGCCTTGGCCTTCTTTGATCTCGATCTTCGTATTCTATAAAATGGGACTGGAGGTAAGGATGGGGTCAGAAATGGCAGCTGGAAATTTTCTGTCTCTGAAACTCACAATGGATTCTGGGTGTCATTTGTGATAGCTCCTGTAAGAGGTAGGATTGTTGGCTCAAAGTAGACAGGCATTTTTGAGTGTCTATAGACACTCACACACACACACACACACACACACACACACTCCCCCTCTCTCCTCCCTTCATCCCTCCCTCCCTCCCTCCCTCTTTCTCCCTTTCTCTAATACAGTGAAAGTATTATGCCAGGAAATTCTCCAAACAAGATTCTTTAATCTCATGTGATGACTTCATAAATTTCACAGTAGCAAAACTGCAGGAAAAGACACGAAGTTTCCAAACAAACATGGCTCCAGCTGGGTTCTGCTCCCCAGATGAGAATTAGCCCTGCCAGACATTCTGGCTTCAGGTTCCGGATCTTACAGGACAGATCCTGCAGAGTGATTTTCAGAGAATGATCTGTCCCTGGAGAGTCAGAGGCAGCCAGGGACAAAACTAGTCTGTGGCCTGTTTGCAGATAGGCCTCAGGTGCCAGCTCCCAATTAGAAACTCCAGTCCTGCCCAGGAATGCAGAGTGGCCACAGTCAAGGCCAGGGTGAGTCAAGGGCAGAAGCCAAGAGGCCCCAAGGCCCTGGAAAACTGTGTAACAAAAGCGAGTGATGGAAGAAAATTCTTGCCATTCCCAGCGTGCTCAGCTGGCAGAAGCTGAATGGAAAAACAGTAATGAAGGATCTCTCTGTCCCAGTTTCACACAGACCTTCTCTCTTCCCTGAAAAGAGAGCCTAGTTAATATGCCTGCCTCAACATCCTGACACCTGACAGAATGGAGGGGTGAACAGAGAGAGGGCTGGGAGACAATGGGGGAACTGTTCCCAGTGGTTAGCGCCAAAGAATGGCACCGTCATCCCGAGGACTTGTTTTAATATTTCTGAGTTAATAAAGTGTTTTTAACATGATACATGACTTATGCAATGACAAGATATGTTTTTCTTATTCCTTTTTAATAAATATGTCACTAAATCCAAAGGTGCTTCTTCATGTGTGTGGGCCCTGGGGACTCATGTCTTTAATCTCAGCATTCAGGAAGCAGAGGCAGGCAGATCTCTCTGAGTTGGAGGTCAGCCTGGTCTACATAGTGAGTTGTAGGATAGCATGGACTACATATCCTGTCTCAATAAGCAAAACAAAACAGGTGAGAGGAGAGAGGGAAGAGGGGAAAGGGAAAAGGAGAGAGGGGAGGGGGGAGAGGGGAGGGGGGAGAGGGGAGGGGGGAGAGGGAGGGGGAAGAGGGGAGAGAGAAACTTCCTCAGTGGAACCAATGTGGCCTTCTTTCTGACAGGCACAACCTAAAAATCCTCTCCAATAGAAACTGATCCAAGTATCTTCTGACCAAAAGGGAGCACGGTCTACTGCTGTTTTGGAGTCCTTTGCTTGCGTTTTTCCAAGACCCTAGAGCTCTGGCTGGCCTGGAACTTGCTATGTGTCTCTGCCTCCCGGAATGAAAGGCATGTAACACAAAGATGAGCAAGCTGTGTGCCCCTGTTGTTAGATTACTTTATTTTATGTGTATGAATGTTTTGCCAGCATGTATGAGCACCAAGAATGGGCATGGTGATCAAAGGCCTCAGAAGACAGTGTCCGATTCCCTGGAACTAGAGTTATAAACAATTGTGAGCTGCCATAGGGGTCTTGGGACCCAAACCCAGATCCTCTGGAAGTGTAGCCAGTGCTCTAATCTGCTGAGTCATCTGTAGTGCCAAGACTAGAGTTTTCATGAGACAGTATAGGGGGTATAGCTCAGTGGTGGAGTGCTTGTTCTTAGCAGCATCAGGGGGTCCCAGGTTCAGTTCTCAGAAAAAGTAATAATAATAATGGGGGGGGGGAGGGAGAGGAGGAAGAGGAGGAGGGAGAGGAGGAGGGAGAGGAGAAGGAGGAGGGGAAGGAGAAGGAGGAGGAGGGGAAGGAGGAGGTAAAAAGAACTAGAATCTTCCAAGTGCTGGAATATCGTACACATATAAACATGTGTTCTGCTGTAGGGGCACGTGCTTCCCAAGGTCATGAGCCTCAATTTAGATTCCTGGAGATTGGCAAGCATAGGCATTTCCAAAAAGTCCAAAATGGCACCTCGTGATAATAGTTGCCGCAAGCCTGTTTTTGCTAAAAAGGCTGACTGCACACTTGGGTCCACAAGGGCAGGGTGGAAGCCTGGCACTCGGCCTTTATTTTATACCTGTCTCCTTGGATCAAAAGGCTGACTGCACACTTGGGTCCACAAGGGCAGGGTGGAAGCCTGGCACTCGGCCTTTATTTTATACCTGTCTCCTTGGATCAAACACCTGCTTGACTGGTAGTGTCAAAGAAAAGAAAAAACAAACAAACAAAAACCCAGGGCTCTCATCTTCAAGGGAATAAGAGTTTCTTTGTAGCCATTTTGAGTGACCACAGTCTGAGGGACACAGATTTAGGTTACTCCAGATCCCATGTTCCAATGTGAAAGTGGTTTTGTTTAGTTTTTAATAATTTTACAGAACAAAAAAAGTCGAAAATTAAGACAAGTTTAAAATACGTTGGTGGGTACATCAGTGAGCCAGATATGAGATAAAAGAAGCTTTACCTATAGGCCCAATATACATGAGCTTAGGGGTGGGTGGAAGCTAGTAGCCACTAAGTTGCTAGATTCCAAAAAGTTTTTAAAGTATTAGTCACAGGGAGTTTGCTGACGCAGAGTTGGTCAAGGAATAGCTATTCTGAGGCTTGAACCAGACCAAAATAAGGCAACTAGTGTCTGGACTTGCTACATTCCAACCTCCCCACAGAACAGCTAAAATCCTCATCTGGACTTGCTACATTCCAACCTCCCCACAGAACAGCTGGAATCCTCATCAGTCCAGCAGTCTCAGCAGACACAATTCTTTTCAGGAGACATCAGGCATCCTTATCACTAAGGACTGCCTTGACAACCCGACCAGTACACTACATCCATCTTCAAGGCTGACAATGCAAAGACAACACCGTTCTGACCTTGCAGTAGCCTTGGTTCTGAAAAGAGCCAAGCACAGAAGGCCAGATAAGGCCCAAACAGGGTGATTACTCATGACTTGCTGCTGTGCTCTATAGCCCAAGTCACCTTGAAGAGACCAGATAGAGCTCCTCAAAGACAGCGGTAAAGACTCCTGGGTGTCCTGCAGATCTGGAGCTGAGGCGAAGACAGGTCACCTTGGCCAGGGCTGCTTCCTTCCTTTCCCTTATGTCTCCAACTCCAGTTCTTCCAGCTGGAAGCCCTTGCCGTTCACCTTTATCTGTTCCTCATAATACGGTCACATTCATTCAACCTTCAATGCCTGCCTTTCCTCCCTCCCTCCCCATTCCTGCTCCCCTTCACTTCCTTGTTCTGTTTACTGAGACAAGGTCTCACTATGTAGCCCAGGCTGGCTTCTAGCTTGTGGCAATCCTGCATCACTCTCCTGAGCACTTGGATTACAGCTGGGCGCCACCTTGCACCATTTCTCTACGTTTTACTATCTGGTTTTTTGAAGGCATATCAAGGTACGTAGTGAGCTGAACCTGTGGTGATGCCTGAGCCGGGGGCTTTGCCCTAAAATTCTGTTTCTGCCATCACCGGGGATTACCCTCCTGTGCCAGCAGATAGAGCTCATGCTGAGTGCATTTAGAGAATGCACAGTGCAAGCAAAGAGTCTCGTAGAGAGTGGGGTGTGTCTTTCCCTTCTGTTCTTCCTGCTCCTCCTGCCGGAGTATGAAACCCTGAAATGCCCTCGTAGAGTGGCACAGCAGTCCAACATGAGCCGGAATTGCTCATGGTAAAGAAGGGAGGCAGAGATCTTCAAAGAGCTTCCGGCCACGCAGATGCATGCAGAAGGGTCACAGGTGCATGTATAGAGGTCACAGATGCACACACAGGGGTAACAGTTGAACACACAGGGCTCACAGGTGTACATACAGGTGTCACAAATGCACACACAGGTGTCACAGATGCACACACAGGGGCCATAGATGCACACACAGGGATCACAGATGCACACACAGTGGTCACATATGCACACACAAGAGTCACAGATGCACACACAGGTGTCACAGATGTACACACAGGTGTCACAGATGCATACAGGGGTCACAGATGCATACACAAGAGTCACAGATGTACACACAAGAGTCACAGATGCACACTCGGGGGTCACAGATGAATACACAGGGGTCACAAATGCACACACAGGTGTCACAGATGCATACAGGGGTCACAAATGCATACACAAG
>JADRCH010000066.1:6029420-6056806 GCA_019843965.1 Rhynchomys soricoides | reverse complement strand
ACACAGGTGTCACAGATGCATACAGGGGTCACAAATGCATACACAAGAGTCACAGATGCACATTCAGGGGTCACAGATGAACACACAGGGGTCGCAGATGCACACACAGGTGTCACAGATGTATACAGGGGTAACAAATGCATACACAAGAGTCACAGATGCACACTCAGGAGTTGCAGATGCACACTCAGGGGTCACAGATGCACACTCAGGGTCGCAGATGCACACTCAGGGGTCACAACTTACCCCCACTTCCACTCTTCTAGCAAGGCCTTTGAAACATTGTCTTGTTTACCACTGAAATAATCTTTTTCCTGCATATGTAAGTTAAATGCTCAGACTTCCCAGCAGAGGAAGACAAAGAAAGCCTCACCTTAAATGAGCCCATTCAACACTTTAAACACACAAGCAACTTGTTCTTGTGAGTCTTGAATTCATTCGAGAATCTGGTATGACAGTAACTCATCCTGTGTGACAGGGCAGCATTTGAAAAGAGGTCTGAGACTTAGGTTTTATTGTCAACTTGATATAACCTAGAGACACCTAGAAAATGGGAGCCTCACCTGAGGGGTTGCTCAAATCAGACCAGTGATTGATGAGAGAAGGCTCAGCTTACTATGGGTAGCACCATCCCTAGGCTGGTAGGTTTGGGCTACATAAGTAAGCTAGCTGAATGTGAGCCAGATAGCAAGCCAGTATACATGGTTTTTGCTTCAATTCCTGCTTGAGTTTCTGCTGCGACTTCTCAGTTCAGATAACAAAGTAGGACAAGGACCATTTTGCCACTCTGTGCTTGAGCCACACCAGAAGAAACCTGTTGTTTCAGACCAAGGTAATCCCAGAGCCTGAAGAGAGTAGAGCCATCACAGGGCAGGGAGACAGACAACCTGCTGTGACATCTGGCTATGAGACAGCCATGGAAGGTCATCATGGAGAGGAGGCCCTGATGCGGGTATCTTGAGAAATTCAGCATAATCAATGAAGAGCACTGTGGTCAGCAGCCCTGCCCTTGGTTGCTGGGACCAGACTCACCTGAGAATAACTGCAGAGAATGATGGTCCTAAGCCTAACGCCAGCTGATGGTCCAACCTCTGGACCATAGCTATCTGTTTGGGGGGCTCACTACTGGTGACCTAAGAATTCTAAAGTTCCAGGAGAGTGTTTGACTTCATAGCTCCATCCTTTCTGTAGGATGACTGAAGCTGCACAGAGGGAGCACACCCTACAGCACAGTCCTCAGTGGATCTGCTTGCCTTCCCAACTCCTCAACACACTTGAGACATTAGCCAGCCTAGGGGTACCAACCGGAAGGCTCTGGAGCCTGGGAGGACCTGCCTCACCCACAGGCTGCAAAGCCAAGCGTGGCCAGCAGAGGCTCCTTGTACACAGAGAAAGAGAAGTCCCTGAGAAGCATTAATAAATACCCGTTCTACACTGCTCATGCTTTCTGCCATTCTATGGTGGTTATTGGTCCTTGCTAGTTTGGACAGACTCCTCCTCACAGGTCACACCTTGTTTGTTGCTGGGACAGCAGTTTGCTTCTCCAGTCTTAGCAGTCCTGGAATAGCCTTCTCAGGAAGATGACCTAGGATGACCTCAAAATAAAACTCAAAAGAACTGTTCACAGTAGCCCATAGCTATGCAAACTGTAATACAAAACCACAAGAAAACAAGAAAATCAAGGTAAGACAGTGCTTCCAAAGATCCGGAATTCTATACCATATTTAAAAAAAAAAAAAAAAAGGCATGAAATGTCAAAGAATTCAAAGCTCTACTTGTAAAACTGACTTCAACAAGGGTACAAAGAGAAACAATGAATTAGAAAATCAACTCAGCGGGGCAGTGGTGGCGCACGCCTTTAATCCCAGAACTCGAGAGGCAGAGGCAGGCGGATTTCTGAGTTCAAGGCCAGCCTGATCTACAGAGTGAATTCCAGGACAGCCAGGGCTACACAGAGAAACCCTGTCTCGAAAAAAATCAAAAAAAGAAAGAAAGAAAATCAACTCAAGAACTGGATAAAAATTCAGGTAGGAAAGTAGGTAGCCCAGATGAGAAATTCAACAGCAAAGAATACCTTGAGATCTTGGGACACACACACACACACACACACATACACACACACACACACACACACACACACACGGGGGTGGGGGGGTGTCAAAATGAAAAACCCCAATCAGCAGGAAAACATGGCCAGTACCTGCAGTCCCCGAGATCAAACCCTAGAGGGAATATGAGATGTAAATTGCCAGTTTGAGTTACATTGCAGAGAGGTGTCACTGGGGTAACAGGGAGACTCACAGCCTTTCTTGGGCGTGTATTACACACTTACACACCAACTTTCTCTTACACATTTCTCTGATTTCTCTTAATATCCATACTTAGTAACACCCTTTGCCTAAATTTGCCTCAAAAAGAGAGTGGAGTTAAGTGACATACTATAAAATAAAAGTATAAAAAACTCAGCCATGAGACCGTAGCGGAATTACCCAAACCTGGGGAAGGGATCTTACTCAAGCTCAAGAAGCATTTAGAACTTCGAACGGACTCGGCCAGAGAAGAACCTCCTGTGACATATTACAGTTGAAAGGCCAAGACTACAGGAGAAAGGAACAGTATTAAAAGGTGCAAGATAACAAGAAGAATTCAGCTCACAATCAACAGACGGTCCGTCAGGACGATGACCTTTCAACCGTGAGGCTAAAAGCCAAGAAAGCAAAATAGTAGTAAGCACGTGCCAGGCAAGAGTGCAGCACGCTCCAAAGTTATCTTTTAAAGTCACTGACGGATAGAGACGTTTCAAGGCGAGCGCAAACCAAGCAGCTGGTGCCCAGCAAGCCAGCAATGCAGCAGAACAGAATTAAATGGGAGAAGAAGGCCATCAAAGGACAACCAGGGAAGATTCAATTGTATTGGCTCGGCAAACACATAACCTTCTAATACACACTGGGAAGGTAGAAAGGAACAAATGGCTCTCAAACCAACTGGGAAATAAGCAAAACTGTAAGAACCAGCAGCTCCCTCTGTGGTGGGGATTCTGGGTTGTAACTCTGCGGCATGTGGAATTAACAAAAACCCAAGTGTCTGGGCACACCTATGAGAGATTTTCCTTAACTAAGTAATTTGAAGTGGAAAGACCCACATTTAATCCAGATCTTTCTAGGTATGAAAATGCACCTTTAATCTGGGCCATGTCTTCTGGTGGCAGCCTGGATGAAGGATATGGAAGAAGAAAACTCTCTTTGCCTGCTTGCTCTTGCTCTCACTAGAAAGTTCATTCTTTTATGACATTAAAGTCTACATCTTTGGGGTCTACTTCAGGGTGTACTGAAGGCCAGTTGAGACATCTGGCCTGGTGGACTGTACAACTACTGGATTATTAGACTCTCAGTAGTTAGACAGTCATTGCTGGATTAGCGTGACCCCAGCCTATAAACTATTCTAATAAATCCTGTGTGTGTGTGTTTGTGTGTGTGTGTGTGTGTGTGTCACAAGAGGTTAAGATAAACATAAGTAAATCACAAAGATATACATATACAAAATCCATTATTCTAAACACTTAAAAAAAAATTAATGTGACAGCTAGTAAAGATGCCAGCCTGCAGTACTCATATGAGTACACATATGAGAAAACAACACAAATAAAATACAATTTAAGAAATTAAGAATCTTGAAAGCTGATTTTTGTGAAGGCTGACTTAAGTGGACATGTAAAGAGCTCAGATTAGTCTAAACAAGCTCGGAAAAGAAAATCAGAGAGCTCACACTTCTTCACCAAGCTACAGTTCCGAGGATGGGGAGGCGCCAGTGAGAGTGAGAATCTAGGTCAAAGGAAGTTCCCTCAGGATCCAAAATGAAAGCCTCGCATCTGTGGCTAGCCGCTTTCCAATGAAGGTGCCCAGTAGTTAACTGGACAAAGAGTTGTCTTTCTAATCAGCCCCACTTTGTGCCAGATGCATAAAATGAAGCCAGATCCTTTCACACAAGATGCACAAGAGGTGACTCTACATGGAGCTTAGAAGCACAGATAAGGACAAAAAATCACAAAAGTCATGGAAGAAAACATAGGTGTGTATCTTGATGACACTGGCTGGTGATGATTTGGGTAACTACAACCTCCTGCATTGCCGGTGGGAACCTAAAATGGCAGAGCCACTTTGAGAAACTGCTTGGTATTTCTTCTGGATGTTACCATAGCTACCACATAATGCTAAAGTAACACCCCCCGCCCAGAAACTTGGACATAAACGTTCATAGTACCCTAATAGCCCAAAGTGCAACTAACCCAAATGTCTACCAATCGATAGACAGGTACGCAGTCTGTGGGATAGGCTCTGAAAATCCAAAGTACTACAACATTTGAAGATGGAACACCAACATGGTGCCACAAGGTGGAAATCCAGTAAAAATAAATACAGAATTGTCTTCAGGCTGTATGTAAAAGATAGGTATGAGGTATACATAGGCTTTATGCTTAAACGTGGGTTCCACTTGCATTGCTCACAGATATGATAACACCTGACAACTCACTCACAGTTTGAGGGGACACTCCCCTCCCGGTGGAAAAAGCATGGTGACAGGAACGGAGACAGCCGGCCACCTTACAGTTAGAAGCAAAAGAGATGATCGACAGTGCTTGGCTCACTGTGTGGCTTTGGCTGGCCTGGCACTTGCTATGCAGACTAGACTGGACTTGAATCCCAGGGATCTGCCTGTCTGCCTACTAAGTGCTGGGAGCCAAGGCAACATGTGCCACCACAGACCCCAGACCCTAGAACGTTGCCATCCATATTCAGGGCAGGTCTTCTTACCTCTCTGTACTCTCCCTCACAGACATACCCAGAAGTGTGTCCCCTGGGTGATTCCAAACTCTGTCAAGTAGACAAGATTAACCACCACAGGCCCCATCCACAAGACACATCATTACATCTATGCAAATATTCCTACATTCAGATGCTCAGAAATCTGAAACATTTCCAATATCAAACATTCCATATAAAGGATACTCAACTTGCATATTGATACAAAGGGCTTTTTATTATTCAGCACAAAACAAGAAAAATACTTATTTGTGCTGCCATGTGGGCAAACCTTGGATAAAAATGGACAATACTCTAAGTGAAAGAAACCAGTCACAAAACAACAAACCCATAGATTGTATAACTTCATTTGTCTAAAACATCAAGCAAGCCTGGATGAAGATAGGAAGGAACTTCCCTAAGTATCTCAGGGGAGAACATGGCTTTAGTATGTGTGATATCCTGAGTTGGATCTCAAAAACCATGAAGGAGGAGGAGGAGGAGGAGGAGGAAGTGGTGGCAGTGAGGGAGGAGACAGAGGAGGAGGAAGAAGAGGAGGAAGAGGAGGAGGAGGAGGAGGAAGTGGTGGCAGTGAGGGAGGAGACAGAGGAGGAGGAAGAAGAGAAGGAAGAGGAGGAGGAGGAGGAGGAGGAGACAGAGGAGGAGGAAGAAGAGGAGGTAAACCAGGGCTAGGGAAACTAACACTGAGCATCTAATGAGTCCATAGTTTCTTTCCATAAAGACAAAAATGTTCTTAAAAAACAAAACAAAACTGACTATAGTAACAGTTGCATAACTCTGAATACTGCAGACCCCCCCGGAACACGACAGTCTAGACAGATGAAATGTGCTGTGTGTGAACAAGACCTTGATGAAGCTGAGTTTTGGAAAAAGAAGAGAGATGAGTAATATTCTGCATACCAACAAGGGACAAAGAAGCAAAAGCAGACACAAGCACGCTCCATTACTGTGGCTTCGAACCACCATGACAGCAGGGTGGCTTACCCAGAAAGTGCAAAAGCCAAGTTCCACTGCTCTCCGGGCAATTGGAGACAAAAGAAAAAGGCTGCAGCTTTGACTGAGTCTAGGACGGGTAAAGAGGGTTGTGAGGGGGAAAGGCAGGAGAATCCCACAGTCATGCCTACCCCACTGAATTATTTTTCTAGACTAACCCTGTAGGAAGCAGAGAAAGACCTGTGTCGAGTGAACGCGTGCAGCTCACGTGGCCATGTCAATGACCCCATAACATTAGGCCACTGGGGGAATGCCAAAGCTTTCTCCCAGCACGAGACAGGAAAGGAAAGCTTCCCCTTCTGCTCCCTGTATGAATGTTAACAGTCTGCAGAAAATGTCCAACACAGCTTCTCCACGCAGACAGATAAGAGCTGAAGACTGCTCCTGCCAAGACTAGTTAAACAGGCCTACCCCATCCATCTGTGCTGGTCTACCTGCGTACCACGAGATCTGCCTTCTTGTTTGTCTGTATGGCATAACCTTGTCCAGCTGTTGGCAATAGTCCTGCCCCCCTGTTCAATTCTAAATAATGAACTGCTGAGTTTATGGAGTGCCCAGTCTACGCAAGTCCAGCTTTCCTGTGGGTCTATGGGTCTTTCTCTTTGATTCTCTTTTCTTCTTTCTCTCCTCACCCCAGTGGGGTCTGAGTCCCTAGAAGCCATGCATGGATGATTGTGGCGGACCCCAACCTAGGAATGGCCCCCAGCTCTGACAAAAGGAAGTAGTGTCCTTGAAGGGCTATGGACAGGCCAATGATATTTGTTTAGCTTCAGATATTTTCTTTTTAAAAATAAATAAATAAATAAATAAATAAATAAAAGCAGGACACTTTTGGGTAGAACTTCCTAGATTGTGCACAGAGAAATTCTGCAGAGAGATGTCTGAATAAGGTGGGTGATGTTAGCCCTCCAACAAACAACAGGAAGAGAACCCCACAGAGGCAGAACCCCTGAAGAAGATTAAAATACCACCCCGACTTCATGTCTGATTTTCCTGGAATCCACTCTTGACTTAAAACTCCTCTCACTGGGTTATCAAATCCTCTCTCAGCACACACATGCTTTCCCTGGTGAGTGCAGTATGAGCAGAAGAGGCTTCTCTTTCCAGCCTGGCCTTTGTTGGCTCCCCCATGCTCTGAATGGCCCAAGAACCTGAATTTTCCTCACAGCTAGCTGTGGCCAGCCTCATCTAGCAAACTGTTAGGATCTTTTGCAATTTTCCTGTAAGTATAAAGTTTGGGATTATTTTTAAGATTTCAAACTTTTATTTTATGTGTGTAGGTATGTGTCTGTGTTTGGGTGCATGCCTGTGAGTGCTGGTGTGGCAGGGTAAGACGGTGCAGAGGTTTCTTGTCTCTTGCTGAGGTCATTTTAGGTTTGACTAGAATTTGATCTCCTTGATGGGAAATCCTGTAGAAAATTACCCAGCTCTACTCCTGAGGCCAAGATGCTTCAGCTAATTTATCGTGGCTTATGTTAAACTGCCTGATTGTGCAAAACTTCCCCTTGCAGCTGTCAAGTGGGATACCAGGATGGTGGGTTTTACCTTTCAAATCCCCTTGCTTTACACCAGTGATTCTCAACCTTCCTAATGGTTCAACCCTTTAACACAGTCCCTCATGTTGTGGTGACCCCCAACCATAAAATTGTTCTCATTGCTGATTCATAACTGTAATTCTGCTACTGTTACAAATCTTAATGTAAAGATCTGATATTTCCAATTATCTTAAAGGGGTCATGGCCCACAGGTTAAGAATCATGCTCTAAACACTCAGTGCTACCCTTGGATCCAGAACAGCTGAGTGTAGTCCGAGCTAGCTGGAATAGGTGCCCAAAGAGGCCAAACGAGGGAGTCATATCCCTTGGTGATAGAATTATAGATGGATGTGAATTGACTAATGTGGGTGCTGGGAATCGAGCCCAGGTTGTAAGAGCAGCAAGTGCTCTCAACTACTGAGCCATCTCTCAACAAGTTCCAGCTTCCCCTACTTTTTTGCTTTTTGAGACAGTCTCACTCTGTAGCCCAGGCTGGCCCAGTCCAGCTTCATACTCACAATGAGACTTCTGCCTCAGTTGCTCTTAAATGCTAGGACCACAAACACAAGCAGCCACACCAGGCTTACACTTTATCTTTTAAAATATGTCTTCTTAAATTGCCTGGCTGACCATGAACACCCTAACTCTGTAAAGCCTTGAAATTGTTTACCCCCTTGCCTAGGCCTCCTGAGAACCCGGAATTACAAACCTGGCCTTCCTATATTGTTACCAAATTTGTTCTTTCTTAGAATCGTTCATTTTTAGTGTTTTGTTAATTAAGGAAAAAAAATATGCCGGGCAGTGGTGGCACACGCCTTTAATCACAGCACTTGGGAGGCAGAGACAGGCGGATTTCTGAGTTCGAGGCCAGCCTGGTCTACAGAGTGAGTTCCAGGACAGCCAGGGCTACACAGAGAAACCCTGTCTCGAAAAATAAATAAATAAATAAATCAACTGAAATGTCCCCGATGCTATTTTCCTTTGACATCCAAACTGGGCAGACTACAATAGTCAGTGGGGGGAAGTCAGTACCAAATTTCTTCAAAAGCAATCAACTCACTAGAACAGGTAAGGAAGCATCTCCTGGGTGGCACTGTACAACCTGGTGGAAATGGCTGGTCCTAGGTCCATGATGTCCCTGAGACAGTTATCAGTGTACAGAGAGTCAGCTGAAGGATGACAGGCCGCTGCCAGCAGTACAAATAATGGGATGGATGATTTTGTTTAAACAGTATGGTTTCTATTAGAAACATGAGAAGCAAACCCAGGTCCCAGATCGTTCAATCAGATTGACGCTTCTGGCCTTCTTAGCCGTGTGGCTGTGAGAGCGGACTTAACCTCTGTGTGGCTCAGTGACCTGCCTGGCAATGAGGGTAGGCACAGGTAGCTCACAGCACAGGGAGAGGGGTGACCATGTACAAGGCACTCGGGGCAGCATGTGAACACTGAGGTCACAAGAAAGATCAGTGGGTGGTCTACGCAGTACTGTTACTTCCTTGTGCGAAGCCAGTGACCTGTCAACCTGACTGATCATCCTTCATAAAAGAAGTTTCCTGGCTAAGGCCAGGGAGCAGTAAAACATAGTCCGGTTTCTCCAGCAACCTGGAGACAAAACAAACAAGCAAGTAAAACACAGCCAATCAACTGCAAAGAAGCCCAGGTTAGTAAAGAAAGGAGTGCCCCTCTAAGCACACATTCCTCTGTGAATGTGTTACCTGGACTTTTGAATCAGAGGCCATGGCTGACTGGCAGCTTAGAGAAGGGCCCCAGACCCTTTATAAAAATCTGTTCTCAATTTAGCACCAGGACAACAACAAAAAGACATTTTCGTGAGATTAGTATTTGTAGAACAGGAAATTATATAATTCATTTTTAAATTTATTTATCTTTTTTAAAAGAAATATTTATTTACTTTATGAATATGAGTACACTGTAACTGTCTTCAGACACACTAGAAGAGGGCTTCGGATCCCATTACAGATGGTTGTGAGCCACCATATGGTTGCTGGGGATTGAACTCAGGACCTCTGAAAGAGCAGTCAGTGCTCTTAACCACTGAGCCATCTTTAAAATGCTTTAACCTAAAAATACTGGAACTCTGGTTTTAAGGGGAGGGCTTCAATAAGAATGAATATTACATGAGCATTTATAAGAATCAGATGATTAGAGTCAAGGATTATTCTTCCATTGAGAGAACGACAAGAACCAGAAGGTTTTTAGAGACAGACAAGATCATTCAGTGAATTGAATAGTTGGTGATTCTAACCAGTTTATTCCTGGTTAGTTTCTGGTAAACTTGAAAGAAGCTAGAGTCATTTGGGAAAAGAGAACTTCAACTGAGAAAATTCTCCCACCAGATTGGACTATGGGAGCATTCTCTTGATTAATGATCTATATGGAAGGGCCCAGCCCACTGTGGGCGGTGCTGACCCTAGGCCAGGTTCTGGGTTGTATGAGAAAGCAGGCTGAACATCCAAACTTCCCACCCAAACAGATTCTGCACATGCTTCTCCACGATCTAGAGCAGTGAATCTATCTGGCCCTTCCGAACTCTCCAGATCCAGCCCAGGTCCCACATCTAGTGCCCTAACTCAGTCTGGCTTCAACTGCCCTCACCACAATCAATCTCTAGACTAGGCCCCTCCCATACCACATCCAACCTTCCCCCACCCCACAGGCAGATCCACCTCTGCACGCAGGGTCTGGCCCAGGATGCACATCCACCACTCCAGCCTAACTCAGTCCCCTCAAGTTACCTGGTCTTATTCCATCTAAGTCATTTCTAACCTCTAAGCCGACCACCCCACACATCCTCTGTCCCAACCTTATCTGTCCAAATCAGAAGAACAACCACCAAGAAGAAGACCACATGCCCAGATCTCATCAAGAAAATTACAATCGTGAAAGATCAAGCCAGTATCTCCTGCCCACTCTGCAACCTATAAATGTCTACAAACACTTCTATATTTTCTATTTCTACAAGTAGAAATATCTGCCAATGAGAATTACTTAGATGAACTCCAGAACACAGAATTAAAAAGAACAATCATAAACTCTATCAAAGGACTCAAAGAGTTTAAAGACTATGTAAAGAAATAGCTCAATGAAATTAAGAAGAACTTAAGGAGAATAAATGCCCAAGTGATATCCAAGAAAACACTAATAAAAGGCTGATGGAAGGGCTGGAGATGGCTCAGTGGTTAAGAGCACTGACTGCTCTTCCAGGGGTCCTTAGTTCAATTCCCAGCAACCACATGGTGGCTCACAACCATCTGTAATGGGATCTGATGCTCTCTTCATTCATTCATATATAGATACAAAGAAGAAGCTAGCTTCATATGTTCATGCCAACTTTAAGACTGATGACAGAAAATTCAGGAACCTGCCAACAGCTTACATCATCACCTGTGGCCAGGTGTGGGCCAGGCACATAAAAGGGACTGCTCGGATACCCCAGCTCTCTCTCTTCATCTCCTTTCAGGACTTGAGAATGGAATTCAATAGAGATAGAAACACTGAAGAGGACTCAACGCTGAAATGAAGATGGAATTAAAAACCCGGAAACTCAACTAGAAAACTCAAAGGAAAGCCTTGCAGGCAGAAGAAAAAGTAGAAGAACCAAATAAGCAAGGAATATGAAAAAAATTAGAATCACAGAAACGGAGCATTCGGGAAGCATGGGACATCATGCAAGAGCCAACTCTTCAAATTATAAGCATAGATGAGGAATAAGAATCCCAACTCAATGGCATAGACCAGGCGTTGTGTTTTTTAGTGTGAGGGGCTGGAGGAGCCCTTAGTGGGCCCATGTTGAGGTGTCCCCTAAATATAATTCACTTCAGAAAATAAGCCTGCCTGTAAGAGCCATGAGTCATCCCTATCTGTACTTTCCGATCTTCACCTTCTCACCTCCTGGCCGCCTCCCCCTTAGGACCCTGACATTGAAGAACGACCTGCTGCTCCGGCTCAGCCTACAACCACCACTTTATTAAACCAGCATAATTCATAACTACATTTTTGGTATTTGTTCTTATACCCACAGGCAAGGGTAGTCCTCACCCCTCATCAACGAAACCTCTTTTTATAACAGATGGAGCCCGTTACAGAGAACCACAGCCACGGAAAATGCAGAAGCTGTATTTTTATGTAAAGCAATCTTGGTTGCAATAACAACTTCTAGAAATGCCATGCTTATTCAAATTTCAGTGAAGAGCAAAGTTTTGTTTAAAATAACCTATTCGCTTATTTCTTAGACTATATCACCTAGCAGTTCTTTTCAAATGCTGAAATATACATTGTATATAATTATATATATAAATATATTGTATATAAATATATTTAATATTTATTTTATATATAAATATGTATATATAAATATATATTGTATATAAATATATATTGTATATTTATCTTGAGTATATTTTTTTTAAAAATGCAGAAGGTGGCTTCATTTTGTCCCTAGAAAGCAAGAAGTAGCATGTACTCACCCGCTCCTGGCCAGCGGTGTCCCAGATGAGGAATTTGTGAAGTTCATTTCCACAAGGCACGGTTTTGGTCATGAAGGATGCCCTGAAAAGAGAGTCAACCGCCCTGCATCACCAAAACATCACAGAGACTTAGGAGCCTCAGTATAATCCTGTTGTGCCTCGAGAGGATCCTAAGAACTCTTGGCCCTAAATAAGCAGTAACGAGAGTTATGCCACTGCAGATAAAAAATCTATTTTATATAATCCAGCTGAAGTTTCAAAACAGAATGTGTGTGTAGAATGTGTGTGTAGGGGTGGTTCTGACGCTGTCCTGTTCCCCAATTGGTTTTTGATCTGTCAGTAAAGAAGTCATGGGCCAATTGCTGAGTGAAAGGAATAGGTGGGACTTCTGGGTCCCTGGAGAAAAACAGACAGATGCAAGGGAGGAGAAGAGAGTTTGCCATGCTTCAAAGAGAGAAAAGCCAAACAGACATGTGAGATCTCAAGAGGAACGGCAGCTTGTGGCTGCTGCTCCTACAGGCGGGTGGTCAGGGATGTTTAGCAGGGACTAGATGTATCTTAGCAACTAAAGTTTAGGGCAGGTGGGAGGTGCAAAGATAAGAATATTGATAAGGGCATGCATTTCAAGGTGGGAAGTAGAAGCACCCAGCAATTGTATCAGAAGGCAAGTTGAAAATGGACAACCTGTGTGTGTGTGTGTTTTATCTGTGGATTCAGGGGAAGCTGGGTGGGGGCTGGTAGTGCAGCCTGTCCCTGGAGCTTAGGCAGGAAAGCTACATGCAACTTGTATGGACTGGAGAGATGGCTCAGAGGTTAAGAGCACCAAGTGCTCTTGCAGAGAGCCTAAGTTTGGTTCCCAGCATTCACATAGCAGCTCACAGCCATCTGTAACTTCAGTTCTAGGGGATCCAATACCTTGTTCTGGCTTCCACGCGGGCACTGAACGAATGTTTTGTGCATGTACACATGTAATCAAAATACCCATACCCATAAAACAAATAAATAAACAAAATAATAAGTCTTAAAATCCCTTTAAGACTTTGACTTCAAAATAGCATAAAAAGAAAGCTATCAGCTGGGCAGTGGTGGAGCATGCCTTTTAATCCCAGCGCTTGGGAGGCAGAGGCAGGTGGATTTCTGAGTTCGAGGACAGACTGGTCTACAGAGTGAGTTCTAGGACAGCCAGGGCTACACAGAGAAATCCTGTCTCAAAAAAAAAAAAAGAAAGAAAGAAAGAAAGAAAGAAAGAAAGCTGTCTTAACATATTCCCTGTGCTGACATTCAATACCAGCAGGAAGTAATGGAAGAATAGACCTGTCTCAACCTGTCTGCAATGTAGGGATCGTCTCAGTCAGGGTTTGCATTGCTATGATGAAACACCATGACCAAAGCGAGGGTTTACTGGCTTACATTTCCACATCACTGTTCATCATCGAAGGAAATCAAGACAGGAACTCAAACAGGACAGGAACCTAGAGGCAGGAGCTGATGCAGAGGCCACAGATGGGTGCTACTTACTGGCTTGCTCCCCATGGCTTGCTCAGCATGCTTTCTTATAGAACCCAGAGCCACCAGCCCAAGGCTGGCACCACCCACAATGGGCTGGGCCCTTCCACATCAATCACTAATTAAGAAAATGGCCTACAGTTCTATCTTATGGAGCAAGGTTCTCAATTGAAGTTCTCTCCTCTGAGATGACTTTAGCCTGTGTCAAGTTGGCATATAACTTTCCAGGACAGGGATAAATAACAAACACATGCATGCTTCTATCACAAAGGAAGAACTTCAAGGCATCAGTAAATCAAAAAACACTGGCTATCCTTTTTTACCTTTTTTCCAAATAAGCATTTATTTTCTTTGTGCTCATAAAGGAGCAAAAACCAAATACACAGAATATTTAATAGACTTTCCTCTATTCTATATTTCTAATATGAGCTAAAGTATCTTATTCATAAACAAAACAAACAGGGTGCTAGAAAGATGGCTCAGTGGTTAAGAGCATTGACTGTTCTTCCAGAGGTCCTGAGTTCAGTTCCTAGCAACCACATGGTGGCTCACAACCATCTGTAATGGGATCCGACGCCTTCTTCTGGTGTGTCTGAAGACAGCTACAGTGTGTGTGTGTGTGTGTGTGTGTGTGTGTGTGTGTGTTTGTGTATGTGTGTAATTTAAAAAGATGCACTGTGAATCTTGTAAGTTTTAGGCGCATCCTGGGTCTTCTGAGTTTTGTTTACTTCCTGAGACTTCTGTGTTTCCCTTCCTTTCTGAGTAACATGAACCTCCCTCCTGCCTCCAGGAGGAATGTTTGAAATTGAGTGAACTTTCCAATCAGCAGAGTGTAATAAGAACAGGGATGAGATGTTGTTTTCTACTGACAGTAAAGGAAAACTCTGAAAGATGGCTGGAGAGAAGGCCTTCTCACATACCAAACATGTACAGTGTGGATAACCTGAGTTTGGCATATGCATCAAAGTGGAACCTATTCAATTTTTAAGAATTAAGGCTAAAGCTGCACATGGTGGCACATATCTGTGATACTAGCATTGAAGGGGTTAAGGCAGGAGGATTGGCCACAGAGGGAGTTCTACGCTGTCCTGGGTCATATAGAACAACTGGCTTAGACAAAAGTAAATAAATGAAAATTTAAAAAAAAAAAAAAAAAAGACTAAAGGGGCAGGGAGGTAGAACTCAATGGTAGAGCAGGTGTTTAGCAATTACATTTGAGACCTTGGAATCAACCTCAGCAGTCACCCCACAAATGAATGAAAGGAAGGAAGAAAATAGAAAAAGAGGATAATTAAGTCTATAAAAACAGTTTTACACGGATATAGCATCCACCATGGAACACTGAATAGACTCACAACATGGCGTGTGCCACCAAGCCTGAAACCCTGAGTTTGAGCCTCAGGACTCACAGGATGGAGAGAATCAACTCCTTCAAGTTGTCCTGTGTGGCATGTGTGCAAACACCACCCTCCCCAATAAACACTCGTCTGTAATATAATAAAACAAACCTGACAAGATAACAACTGCTGTGGAGAAGACACACCTACTGACAGAGCTGCTGCATGCATGATCATGTGTGCAGGCTGTGCAGGAAGCTGAGGGATGCAGCTTTCATGCCCGGACACAGCCCATGGCATAGCTGTCTTTGAATCACCCAAGCTTCATAATCTGTGAGTCACTGAGGTGACGTGGGTAAATGCTTCTGATGAGAAGTGATGTCCTTTGCAACTGTGA
This sequence comes from Rhynchomys soricoides, assembly GCA_019843965.1. NCBI lineage: Eukaryota > Metazoa > Chordata > Mammalia > Rodentia > Muridae > Rhynchomys > Rhynchomys soricoides. The sequence continues at coordinate 6,041,731 of JADRCH010000066.1, read as the reverse complement.
TTTTGATAGGAAGAACTGGGTAGGCTTTGAGAACAGACTAGCTTGGTTTGTCATCCGCCTGTCTGGTTGGTTTGGGTGGTGCAAATCTGTGCTATACACGCACTGTATTGCTGAGGACACATGCCCAACTCTGCCAGGCATGATCTGAGTCCATTTTGAAGCTCCATGGTTACCTATGTGCTCTGACCTGGGCAAACCATCACAATTAACTCTTGGGTTAGGGACTTAAAATGAAGTGTCCACAGGGTCAGGCAGGTGAGACAATCCAGCAAGGCAGAAGGTGTGCCTTGTCTGTCTGGGCATGAAAGCTGCATCCCTAGACTTCCCGGATAGCCTATAAATAACAGTAATAATAAGTCATAGGATATCCTGAAGCTTGAGACTCTGTTACCCCATAGCATGTACCTGGCTGGCCTGCTAGGCAGGTGACCACACCCTCTCTGCTCCACATCAACGGATCTCTCAATTCTCCGATATTGGCTATGGTGGACAGACACCTAAGGGGGTAGTGGAACACACCTCTGGGTGTGTCTACAAGGGCATTTCTAGAAACTATTAGATCATGAGGGCCCTGACTTGATGAATAGATTAATCCTTTGAAGCGTTTATCATATGATGACATTATTGAAAAGCAGGAAAAGGGTCTAAGTAGAGGAAATGAGTCACGAAGGGCATACCCTTAGATGCTTTAGATGCTCTATCTTATCCTAGCCTCTTCAGTCTTCTCTTTTTCCCTGTTTCTTGACCCCTACAAGGTGAGCAACGCTCACCTCCACTATATGCTCCTGTTGCCATGGTGCTCTGTCTGAACATATAAAGCCAAGCAGCCATGGACTGATCCCTCTGCAACTGTGAGCCAAAATAAACTCTTCCTTTTTTTAAGTTGCCCTGTATTTGCTTATTGAAGTAAGGAAAGTAACTGATATACTGGCTTAAAATTTTGAAAGCACCATAAAGGCTAAACAAAACAAACCCTCAGGCCAGGTTTCTGACTCTCTGAGTTAACAAGCTTTGGGATAGGTAATCAATCAAGCTTTTCAAAAAGATTTCCGCTTGTATCACTCTCCAACACGTCTATGTTTTTTACTTAGGAAGTATTCCTGATAGCCTTTTTTTTTTTTTTCCCTGAAACTGGAGCTTAGAAACAGCTCCACGTTCCAAAAGAGAAAATTTGAGAGCAAGTTAACTATATCAGGAAAAGCCTTAGGTATTCTTAAGCCCATAAAAGAGCTGGGACTTCCTAAAACCAGAAGACAGTAAGGAGCAAAGCAGGCAGGAAGTAGAGCACATCCCATAAGGCACAGCAGCTCCCATAAGGCACTATAGCTACCATAAAGCATTGCAGCAACCATCAGAAACTGTGTTATCACAGCAAACTTAAGCTATGGTGGAATGCTCAGCATTAAATTATTTCAGAAAAGGAAAAGTTATTCATTCCACATAAATTTTAGACTTACCCAGTGTGCAGTGGCCAACTTTTCTACGAATTAAAACCAGGCAATCTAGCCTCGAATCAGGAACTGATAATGCACACTATCTCCCTCCCGTCTAGAAATAAAGGAACCCCGATTTTCAGATCCATGCTCTTGATAGTCAAGAAATGGTCTTGTCCTTCAAGAGGAAGAAGGTTGGCAAGAAACAAAAATCACAAGAATAATAGCCCTAAATTTCTGGATTTAGGATCAGTTCTCATTGGTGGGGTTGGACATCTTTACCCTAAAAGGAAGAGATGTCAGTAAAAGAACCATGCTGGCACTCACCCAATGGTGGGGCTGATGTTGTGGTCAAAGTGGTCTTGGACAAACCGACACACAATGCTTGATTTCCCAACTCCCGTGTCCTAGAAGAGAATGAAGGCATAGCTGTGAAAATCCACCACCTCCGACCGTCTATGAGCATGCAACAAGGGAGCATGATGACAGAATTGCAGGAGAGGAAGTCTTCTATTCCCTCCCGAATGTCCTATGATGTAAATGTACACCTTTCATAGAAAGAAAATAAATACGGTAAAAACAAGTTTAGAAACATCTCTCACATGCACACAGCAAATTATCATGTTCATAATATATTTGATTCCACAGCTGGAGGATCGAGGAAGGGTCTAGGGAAAGCATGTCACATCCTGCCATGTTGTTTGTTAGAGAACTGATGTTTTTCAAAGTCACATTGTCAAGTTAATTCGTCTTAGGGAACACACCGGAAGATCTCTAATTTCCTGCATCCCTAGTGCCTGTTGGAGTTTAATGGCTGAATTCCACCCTCAGGTTTTGCTGAATTCTATAAAGGTCTCATCTCAGCTCTTTCTTGACTAAACAATTCTTTAGAGCTAGTCAAGAAAGGGATCTCTTACACCATGGAGGTCAAACACAGACAGGTGTCTCTGCTACTTCCTTTCTAAACCCTTACAAAGTGGTGTTGGGAACAGCAGGCACAAATCCACAAGGTCAAAGAGAGAAATCCCAGACAGATGATACCAACAGTGTCTGGAGAGACAGACTGTGCCTGAGAAAGAGCCTGAAACCCAGCAAGCAGCAAGTCATGCCTGAGGCTCAGGAATCAGCATACGGCAGGTCTAGGAAGAAAGGAATGATGTAAGCTTAGGCAGAAATAGCAGGAGCCCCCTCTTTGTGGGTAGGGATAACCCGCATATAGAGATGTCCCAATTAAAGAGCATTATGTGCTCAAGCTAACAACCCCAGAACTTTCAACCAATGATGGATTGAACCTTTGAAACTACGAGACAAAATAAACCCCTCCTGCTTTTTCATGGGGATGTTTCCATAGAAACAAAACGCTGAGTGACACAGATGCTTAAGAGATGTATATGGTTCTCATATGTGACTTTATTTATGCATTCATTTATTTATTATGAGAGTGTCTCTAGCACAAGCTAGCCTCAAGCTCCCTATGGATTAGAATAACCTTGAACTGATCCTATCAGTTCCTATCTCCACATCTCAAGTGCTAGCATTGCAGGGTGATGTACCACCAAGCCTGGCTTATACCTCACTAGGGATCAAACCGAGTTACATTCCCAACCCCTAAAGGTGTGATTTAAAAAAAAAATAAAAATAAAATAAAGCCCAAAAGTTTGAGGCTGGTGAGATGGCTCAGTAGTTAAGACGATTTGCAGAAGTCTCAGATTCAGTTCCAAGCACCCATGCAATGGCCCACAAACATCTGGGATTCAACACCCCCTTCTGGTGTCTACAGGCAATCACTCACACATGGTGCACAGAAAATACATTTGGACAAAACACGTACTTTTTTTTTTTTTTAAGATTCTAATCAAAGGGCTGATGAACTGGCTCAGAAAACAGGTCCATGAAGCCTGACGGGCTGAGTTCAACCCCCAGGACACACATGGTAGAAGAGAACTCCCCCAAGCTGCCCTCTGACAGATGAACGGCTTGCTCGCTCGCCAGAAAAGCTGGCGTTTCACCTGGGCCATCTGTAGAAGGCGAGGACCAGAGTTAATAATTGTAAGACAGCTTAGCGCTTTCACCATGAAGGGTATTTCAAGGGCTGGCCTTCAGGCAGGCTCTGCTCAGCTGATCAGTGGAATGGAGTCAGAGCAGAGCTTCTTCCCCTCCTCCAATGCGTGCTCCCCAGGTGAGCATAACAACTGAGAGGATGTAGCATGTCATGGCTGGTGCACGGCAGGGGCGGAGACGCCACAACAGCCTGACGGCCCGGCAGGAGAGTCCAAAGAACAAAGAAGTACAAGGAAGTGCATAGTTCTCCGGCCAAGAGAACTAAGAGCAGCTATCTCCAAACTGCAGTTTTAGGGTACAGAATAGAGAGATCGTGGGTGTGACCTAAAAACATGTGAGGAGGGAGAGCCAGGTGGAGCGTCCGCTTCAGAGTCCTGGGTGCTGGGGTTGGACATGGGTGGGCACCTCTGAGTGCTCAGACCCTCTCTATTGTGTCTGGGAACCCTGCAGGCCAGGAAGGGTAGCCTACCACCTCCCTCCAATGGAGTTTGCAAAGCAGGGAGGTAGCTGATAACCGTTGCCTTGCCGGTGATGTCTATCCTACGATCGGTACAGAGAAGGTAGGGTTTCAGAGATGTATATTGTTTGAGCGAAGAATGAAGAAATGGATGGAAAACGCCTGAGAAAGAATTCTTCGGGGTTTTTTTGTTTATTTGTTTGTTTTGTTTTGGTTTTTTTTTGTTTTTCGAGACAGGGTTTCTCTGTATAGCCCTGGCTGTCCTGTAATTCACTATGTAGACCAGGCTGGCCTCGAACTCAGAAATCCACCTGTCTCTGCCTCCCAAGTGCTGGGATTAAAGGTATGCGCCACCACTGCCCAGCTGAGAAAGAATTCTTAAACCACGGACCATGAGGTAAAGTAGAAGAACGGGGCGTGGGTCCAGACAGGGTGAGGCTCCCACCCTGCCGGTGCTGCTGCTTCTAGGACACAGTTGCTTCCTGGAGAAGCTTGCAGCATGGGGCGTTTCGGGTGCCTTCCAGGGCAGGGCAAAGGAGGGCAGAGCAGCTGTGTACTTTCCATTCCCCTGGGGGTGGCATGGTTGAAGAAGTTCATCTTAAAGCAGCTGAGGAGGGACAAACGTGCTGTCCCTGGGAGGGTGGTGAGGGAGCCGGGCCAGAGTCCATGAAAGTGCAGGCCAAAGGCAGGGGTGGCAGTGAATGGAGTCTTTAAAATTTTTTAATTAATATTCTCTCTCTCTCTCTCTCTCCTCCCTCACATGTTTTTAGGTTAACACCTGAGCTCATCCAACTCCGTACCCTAAAACCGCCAATTAGAAATGCTCATAGCTTACTGGTCTTTAATTCCAGCGCTGAGGGGGGGTGGGGGAAGCAGAGGGGCAGATGCAGGTGGATCTCTGTGCGTTCAAGGTGAGAGGCCAAATCTTTGAAGTTCCAGCTCCATTTTAGAGAACCTGACCCAAGTTTGACCTCAGGTAAACTAACAGGCTGGGGCCTAGCATTAGTCTCCAAGTTGCCCCCCAACAAAACCCGAGCTTAGCTCCAGTCTCTAGGCCAATCCCCAACAAGACCAGCATCTCCAGGTTACACCCTCAACAAGACCAGTGTCTCCAGGTTATTCCCCCAACAAACCTGCACCCCAGGTTACAAGCCCAACCCCTGCCTAACGACCACCAATGCAGAGGGGAGCAGAAGTTAAGTTTATGATATGACTCCCAGCCAATTACGTTAAAGGCCACAGTGGCTTTCTAATTAGATGCTTGCACACGTACTCCCTGCTTGTTGCTTACTATAAGGCCTTGCCCCAATAGACATTCGGGGCTCCTCCACCACCAAAACCGTCCTTTGTGACAGTGGTGCATTAATGGGGGGGGGGGGTAAGCTAACTCAATAGAGTAAGGACCCTGCTGTGAGTTGCATCAGATTGGCTCCTGTCTGTGCTTTGGGGAGTCACTAACACTTCCCTGGCACAACAAATGATTGGTACACAACGTAGGTTCCGGAACAGCTAGGGCTGTTACACAGAGAAATCCTGTTTCAAAACAAACAAAAACAAACAAAAAATAGAAAAAAGAAAGAAATAAAAGAAATGTCCACAGTTCTTCTGCCTGAGGCCTTCCTTGGACTCTCTGGCCGGGCTCTCAGGGTGTTGTGGTGTCTCCACCCCTGCCACACACTGGTGATGACAGATGCCACTTCCTGTCGACTGTTATACTCACCTGGGGAGCACACACTGAGGGAGGGGGAATCTCTGCTCTACCTCATTCCCCCTAAATCAGCCCAGCCTGCCTGAAGGCCAGCCCTTGAGATACCCTTCCCAGTGAAAGTGAAAATTATTAATCCCACCCCTTGCCTTCTTTCTGCTGATGGCCCAGGAAAAAGACAGCTTTTCTGGTGCGCTAAAGTAGCAAGCCCGCTCAAATGTAGCTGAATGGCTGTCAAATCTATACTTTGTCTTGTCTTATACATTTCATAGGAAAGATATAACAAAATATATTCATTTTAAATTGGCCAGAAAGTAGGATATTTGATAAAGAATGAATGGGGTGAAGAAATCTGCCTGGTCAGGCCTTTGGGGCTCCCAGAACTCAGCTTTGAGAAGCTGTAGTTCCGACAGTGATCACAAGGGGGAGACCTGCTCACCTGCTGGCTGGAGAACCCAGAGGGCCTTCCTTTTCCTGCCAGGACCTGACTGGGATGGATCCACACAAACTGGACCATGACCCGAATTCATGGAGACAAGACCAGTGAGTCATGACTCACGCATGGCAACAGAAGTAGAAAGCAAGAAAGAACAAACCCAACTGGGTTTTTTTTTTTTTTTTGGTTTTTTTTTTTTTTTAATCCATTAAAAAAGACAGAGAATCCCAGCACTCAGACAGAGGCAGGAGGATCTCTGAGTTCGTCCAGCTTGGTCTACAGAGTGGGTCCCAAGACAGCCAGGGCTTCATAGAGAAACCCTATCTCAGAAAACAAACCAAAAGACCAAGAACAGGGGCCCTGGCTGCTAATAGAAGCTTGTCTATGAATAGTTCTTCCACTCTATATTTGAGGCTACCACAGGCCATCTTGTCTAATCCTCTGACTTTACAAAAGCAGAAGCTGGTCTGACTTCCTTAGGGGTCATGCAGCTAGCTGGTTGGGAAAGTCAGAAGCACATGTTCTGAGTCCCTGTCCAATCTTCTCTAAGGTTCCTATCGGGTTAAATTCACCTCCCAGCCAAGCACAGATTTCTTTACAAGGAGAAACAGAAAGTTTAGTTGTGAGACCTCACAAGCACACAGATCACCCCTTTCTGGTTTCACTTTGCCAGCTCCGGTTACTCAGCCGTCCTGAAGACAATGCTACTGTTTTGACAGTGATGAATGGAGACCCAGTCCCTACTGCCTGAGAAGCAACAGAATAAAACCAAAGCTGACCCCACAAGCCAGGGGGAAAGTCGAGGAGAATCTACCCTGGGGAAGATTTTGGTACAGTGCATAGCAGATGTGTGGCTGACCCCCATCTACATATTGGGGGTCCTCCTACGACACAACTGGAAAGCTCCACCGTTAACAAGTTCATAACTCCTGTGCACACTCCAAATGCAAGAAGCACTGCACTTCAGACGTTGTAGAGATATTTATAGGTAGGAATTAGAAAGCTAAAAAGGAGCTGACGAAAGCATTTGAATCAACTCGCCTCTTAAGCAAAGTAAATTATATCCGTATGCCAGGAGTTCCGTTCTAAGAATGGAGTTAAAATTGGTTTTAAAATAGGTACAAGTCCTTTGCACTATAGTTTATAAATGAGATGTGACTTAAGTAAATTTAATTATAAATCAAATAAACTGATAGCGTAAGCAGTAATGTTTGAGGCCTTGATTTTATCCCTGTCAAAATGTTTAAAAGACAGAATACAATTTACCCACAACATACATGTGCTTCATTTACAATGGAGCCATGTATTTTTTATCCTTGGTTTTTCAAGACAGGGTTTCTCTGTATAGCCTTGGCTATCCTGGAACTCACTCTGTAGACCAGGCTGGCCTTGAACGTAGAAACACACCTGCCTCTGCCTCCCAAGTGCTGGGATTAAAGGCGTGCGCCACCACTGCCCAGCTGGGGCCATGTCTTGATAAAACTACCATTGCCCAAAAACATCTTAAGTGAAAATTCACAGATACATTAATAATAAATACATCATCTATAATTATTATCAAATGCATAATCATAACTCAGTGAATAGTGTATCTTACTCTACATTACTTTAAATACACTCAGAGCACTGAATTTATATTGGCCTACAGTGTGCACAGCCTTCTATCACAAGCTACTTTACAATAAGATACCTCCTGGAAAGTTAAAAAACCAGAAAGCTTGTGTGGTTTACACTCTCACATGGAGGTGAAATTTCCAGTCACGCTATCTGTAGGAGACAGAAGCGACTCAGGACACCACTCGGAGACTCTGTGTTGACTTCCTGTAATTCTCTCACTAGAAAAGCAAATCTGGACTCAGACATGGCTTTATTTCAGCCAATGCTGTCGATACTGAGACAGCTCTCTGTTCATCCATCTGCTGCTTATGCAGCAGCCCACAGTGGGGAGGGACGCAAACATTAAGGCCTGGTTCCTGCAGTAAAGTCACCAGACTTAGACATGACAGAGCCACCAGGACCAGGATGGGATGCCGATCAGCTGGAGTGCTGGTGGCTGGCTTCCCACAGAGCATTGGTGAGCTGGTCACTCTTTCCCAGCCTGCCTCAGAACTGCGGCGCTCTGTGCTGGATTCACTTGCAACATTTGTCCACAGGCTAACTGATCCTTTGATTTCAAACACAACTTCTATCGAACCGAACCCAACTGCCAAGTCTAGAACGAGCCAAATTTCCCAGGCCTGGAAGACCTTGGAGAAACAAAAACCTAGTCAATTCAGACTCCAGGATCATATTGCCATTATCACGTGGGAGCAGCGATAGTAAGACAAACAGACTGGCAATGGGAAAAGGACATATTCGCTGACCACATTTTAAAAAAATCGCAGACACAAGCTAAACACTGTATTTGAAAAGGTATCAGCTATCATCTCTTTAGGCATTGTGTATATCTGTGTGCATGTGTGTATATATACAGGTGCACACGTGTGTACATGTGTGTATGTGCACAGGTGGTGCTTGAGATCGAAGCCAGGACCCCATGCAGACAAGACAAGCACTAACCATTGAGCTACACCCTTGGGCCCTAAATATTGCTTCTACCTTAGAAAATACTTTCTCTCCTGGGACTCAAAGCATTATTTAAACCTCGTGTGAGTGTGTGTGAGTGTGTGTGCGTGTGCGTGTGCGTTCTGTTCTTTATCTTCATTTCTCTCAATTTCATTTGGAGGTTCCTTCACCCACCCTCCAGTTCTCCCTGCAGACACACTCACAGGACAGGCCCACATACATACAATTCCCGATACCAATTATATTTTTTCATTTGATCCATTTTATAGATGTTGAGGGCTTGCTTTGCTTTTATCTTTGAGGCAGGGGCTCACCATGTAGCTAGCCCAGGCTGGTCTCTAACTCATGACTCTTCTGCCTCGTAAGTCCTACACTTCAATTGTGTGCCCCTGTGCCCAGGATCCCCTTGGCCTGCCCTGACTTCTCAGACAGTGAAGGGAAGTTTTGAATGAGGACGAGGAGGAAGTTTAATTCCTTTGCTTCCTCTTTTTCTCAGAATAGCCCCAGCTTCCGGTCATTTCCAGAGAGCAGTTGTCACCATGTGCAAACCCTGCACAGCTCAACAGGAAGTTCAGTTAATCTAGTGAGTCTCTGAACGTGTTTCGTGTTAAAATAAACACAGATTTTCCTTTTGGGGCTGTCTGCCATGGGAATCAACCATTCCTCTGTGAACTTTCCTTTCTTTACAAGCTCTCAATTGAGCAAGACAAGTCACCCTGCACATAGCAAAAACCCCACAAGCTCTCATCTCCCAAAGGAAACCCCCCAATCGTGCAGAATACCCACTTCACCAAGGCATCAGGCTCTAAGCCACAGACCTCTGCCATTACATCGATTGGTGGTAGTGGTGGTTTTCAAATCAGCTTTTATTCTTCCTGAGTTGCAGAGTTAGCAAGAGTGAGCACAGGTGTGGTAGGCAGCTAGCAAAGCGACTCCCTGTGGTCCCAGAGTGTGTGGTTCCCATACACTGTGTCTCAACAGGACATCCAACACCAAGCCACCAGGCTTGTCCTTCCTCCTCATGGATATTCTCCGTCATCCTTGAGGACCAAGACACACTTGAGAGGAGACAGGAATATTCTTCTACCCAGCAGAAGGGCCACAAGCAGAATTGGGAGTGTGCAACTGGAAAATGATGCTCCTGCCTCATCTCAGTGCTTCAGGTCTTCCTTAACCCCCCCCCCCCCCCCCCAACACTTCTTAAGAGATGTGTTCACACTGGATCCTGAAGGGCTTGGGGGAAAGCTGAATAGCAGCAGATTTTGACATGGAGGTGAGACAAGGAACAGCAAGAATGTGATATAAGGATCCAGCCTCTGCTCAGATCTCTGCTCAGACACTGACAGGGTCCTACTGTCAGAGCTAGCAGACTTGCTGGTACCTTGACATTTCACATAGGGGTGCCACGTCTTGCTCCCCACCCCTTTCTCTGACTCCTGCCTGAGAATCAGAGAAACTGGCCACAGGCTTTTGCTGTGAACCCTCTCCCACAAAATGTGTTAAAAGAGACTCCCTCCCCTGCCACACTGCCTCTGCTTCTCTTCTGCAACCCCCAGTGATGTTGTCTGTCCCTGGTACTGTGATCTGAACTTTCCTTGGAGCCACACTGCTATTCTTCTGTCTGTCCATCCGTCTATCCGTCCGTCTGTCTGTCTGTCTGTGACATTAGTATTTCTCTTGATAAACTCCTCAGTTCATAGAAATACATCTCGGTGCCCCTTTGAACCACTTGCCCTACCCAACCTAAGGCAATAACCCAGCTCTATCTGGGGCTGGGCTCAAGCTCTGGCTTGCTATGGCCCCTCCTACCCTGGTTTGTTATGGCTCTTCTCATCAAGCCATCCCCAAGCCATCCCTAAGCCATCCGTGCTGCTTTTTTCCCTTACTGTTGTCTTGTCGACCAAATTTCTGACACAAGGACACCTAAGGGAGGAAGGGTTTATTTGGCTTGCAGTTTAAAGATACACTCCATCTTAGCAGAGGAGGCACCGTGACAGAAGCAGAGCAGCTTTGAGTGCAGGAGCGAAATGAACATCGCTTGTTCATCATTCTACAGATCAGGAAACCAAAGTGAAGCTGGGCTATAAAACCTCAAGTCCCCCATCCCCCGAGGAGGACCCACCTCCTAAAGGTTTACAATTTCCCCACACAGTGTTACCAGCTAGAGACTAGACATTCAAACACGTGATCCCGTGGAAGACTGTCCACTCATGAATCCACCAGAGTCTCAGTGCCCAGGGTCCTGTGTGGTGCTTTGCCCAGTCATCTGCTTCTACCTCGAAAGCATCAGAAGCGATCACGTAGTCACATTTCATGCTAGGGTACTCATCTTGCACTGGGAGTCAAGGTCATGGTTGAGAGGCACAATTTTACACACACGTAATCTAATCTGCAGAATTTAAGTTATACACAGTTATGTGTACCATTCATCAGTCAGAAAATGGCCCCGTCTACATTCCAATTTTATAAAAATATGACTGGCATTATGAAGGAAAATGAAATAGGTTAAGAGAGGCAGTGACCTGATCCAGGGGTGACAGCTACACTCTAGTTTTAATGCAGAGGCTGTCTCTTCTCTCTCTCTCTCTCTCTCTCTCTCTCTCTCTCTCTCTCTCTCACACACACACACACACACACACACACACACACACACCGTCTCTCCCAGTCAGGAAGACTGCCGTTAGACTGAAGCAACCTGGTCAGAAGTTTTCCGATAATGATTTGGTCAGATGTACCAAAGGAAGTCTGTTTCTTCACTTAGTGGTTTGGACAACTTCAGGGCCCAAGAAAGCTACCGCAGACCTTCCCTGAGCTCAGTGCATGGGTCTCCCCTCCTCTGACCACTCCACCTGAGCAGCAGATTTGGAAACTTGGCTTCCTTCTCCATGAATCAGACTTGTCGCCCAAATTAGCACAGAAAACTCTTCCCAAGTGTCTGTCATCCACAAACACATGCTGAGGAATCTATGTCCAGTGTCTCCCTCTACAGATGCAAATGACAGGCTCCAAACCATGGATCAGTAGCTTAGGAGGTGTTCCCAAGGTCTCAGCAGACGCCAAGCACTCAGGGTCCTTCCTGATGAACAGGCCTTCCCGGTAAGTTCATCTAAATAGGAAACCATATGGCCATGAATGCCAGGGTCAGCCAGGGTGCACCGCGCTGTTCTGCTGAGCACAGGAAGAAAGGACGGAGCTTGAGGTTTTAAATTGCATTTCTTCTCCATGTCAGATCCCAAATAGGGAGGGTATGTTCCCCCCCCACCAACATCTGGCACATCTGTGTATATCTGGCTGTTCTCTGTCTTTCACAAAACCCAACCAGATTCCCTCCCACTCCTCTGACCTGCTTAGGTGAGGCTTGCTCTACAGTAATTCTATACTAGAGAGCTCAATCTCCAGAGAGATAATAACACAGTGTGATGAGAAGACAGAAGCCAAGCCTGGACACCTGCAATCCCCTAGTACAGAGAGACACAAAGACATAGCAGAGGTACACAGGGAGGGGGGAGGGGGACAGAAAGAGAGAGGGAGAGGGAGGGGGAGAGGGAGAGGGAGGGGGAGAGGAAGGGGGAGGGGGAGGGGAAGAGGGAAAGGAAGGGGAGAGGGAGAGGGAGGGGGTGAGGGAGAGGAAGAGGAAGGGGGAGAGGAAGGGGA
>JADRCH010000066.1:5976295-6024420 GCA_019843965.1 Rhynchomys soricoides | reverse complement strand
GGGAGGGGGAGGGGAGAGGGGGGGGGAGGGGGAGAGGGAGAGGAAGAGGGGAAGGGGGAGAGGGAGAGGGAGGGGGAGAGGAAGGGGAGGGGGAGAGGGAGAGGAAGAGGGAAGGGGAGAGGGAGGGGGAGGCGGAGAGGGAGAGGAAGGGGGAGGGGGAGGGGAGGGGGAGGGGAGAACAAGGGGAGAGGGAGAGGGAGGGGAAAGGGAGGGATAGGGGAGGGGAGGGGAAAGGGAGGGGAGAGGGGGAGGGAGAGGGGGAGAGAGACGGAGATACTAGCCAGAGGATGGGATGAGCTCCCTTGCCTCAGTCCCCACAGCATCCAACAGAAATAAGCATAGCTAGTCTCCCACAGCACAGAGGGTCAACTAGTAATGGTACAGTAACAAATACAGAAAGTTTAGCCACATTTTTTCAGCTTGATAGATCCAGATCTGTAGCTGCTCTCAGAGATGATTTTGTTATCTGGCACCAAGAAAGCAGCTCTAAGGCAGTGATGCAGCTTGTTCAGGAGACACGCTTTCAGGAAACAGTTTGATACAGTTGGTATAGAACACAAAAATTAAATTTTAAAAAGTCAGCCCCACCCTCTACCCCTCAACCCCCTGTACGCATGTGCGCGCGCGCACACACACACACACACACACCATTCAAAAATGCAGAATTCTGTGTGATTGGAGTCTGGGCTCAGGGAGCAGACCCCAAGATTTAAACCTCTTCTCTGCACTTCGGTGCTCAGTTCTGTAGAAACAGAGCAAGAGTAATCCTTACCCCAGTGACTGTGTGAAGGTTAAACAGAATGTGCTGGCAGGAAGCAAAGGTTCAACCATTCTAGCTGTGATGGGGTAGCCTCAGTCATTAAGAAAAACAGAGTTAATCTCCAGGTGCTCACTGGTGGGTATGGCAAAAGCTCCAACTTTGTGAAGGGAAAATCTGCCATATGCAAAGAGATATGATGGGGTTGTCTTTAAAAATGACACTGCATGCGATAACAGGCACATAAGCACTAAATAGTTCCTTTAAAGAACCCCACAGACCACTTGCCAAAGTTGTCTGCACTTTTCCTCCTCTGTCGAGTCTATTCCTGTTAGAGTCCTGTGATACTGCTCAGGACATTCTCTGTGGTTTCTTGGTTTTGAAATGTTAACAGATGTGTCTACATGGAGAAATCCATACAAATGCTGTAGCCTTCTCTCAGGCCTAGTTCTGTACAATTACCTCTTGACACTGATACCTGTCTGTTCCACAATCTTCAAATTACTGCAATTTAACATGACCATCACTCTTTAAACAAACACACACACACACACACATACACACACACGCCACTGGGTATTGAGTCATAGTTAGAAGCTGCACACTCCAGGGTGTGAATGTAAAGCTCTAGATAACACATACTGTGCATTTCAAAAACTAGACGAAAATATTTTAAAAGCATTTACCATAAAGGATTGACAAACATCTGTGGAGACGATTATGTTTAACTCAATTTAAACATTATGTAACGTACAAATGTATCTCACATTATTGTGTTATCCACGATATACATGTAACTTCTGATTTGTATCAGTTAGAATTTAAATTTTGTTTTTATTACTGTTATTGCATATACAATGTGTGCAGGTGCACACATATCACATGTACATATGGCCCTGTGCCCCTGTAGATGTGCCCCTGCGCCCCTGTTACTGCTGAAGGACAACTTTGGGAGTCGGTTCTCTCCTCCTACCTTTATATGGGTTCTAGAGAGCCAGCTAAGATTGTCATGTTTGTGTGGCAAGCATTTTAACCAAATTACAATTTTTTACTTCTGTGAGGTATGTGGCCATTTACCTACCAAAGCTGAGGCTGTGTTATTAGAGACACTCCCTGGAGCTCCTGGGCAAGTGCTTCATGTGGAAATGACTTTGATCTTAAGCTTTACATGTACAGGGTTTTGAACCATTTCAAATAACTTTAAAAAAAAAAATTTAATACTGGTGTCTAAATCCTCTTCTAGAAAAAAATATACACATACATTCTGCATTAGTATATATATTTCATATTAACTATTACAAATACTTTATTGAGCTGCAATTCATGTAATAAGATTAACCATTTTAAAGTGACAGACTTGGTGGCACCTGGTACATTCACTTTTTGTCCACTACATAGTTCCCAAACACAGTCTTGTGCAACATATCCATTAAGCCACAGATTCCCCGTTCTTTGAACCCCACAGCTCCTAGATCACATCTGCATATCTCTAGGCATCTAGTACTATACGAAATGTCACCTTTTCTGTCTGGTGTCCTTTGTTTAACAACAGGGTTTCAAGGTCCAGCCTCATCAGACTACATGACCGATATCTCTTTCCTTGGTGCTGAGGTACTTGGGCACACTAAGCAAGCATCCTACCACGGAGCTTCCCCGGCCCCATTCTCCATGAATATGTCACTGTGTTGGCCACCATTTGTCTATCCATTCATTGTTAATGGACTCCCAAACTGTATCTGCCTTTTGTCTTTTCTGAACAGGGCTGCTATGAACAAATATTTCTCTTGCTAGTGCCTTCTTTGCGGGTTTGCAGCAAATACCCAGAAACAGGACTCCTAAGAACTGTAATTCTGATTAACGTGAGGAGCCACGAAGGTGTTGCTTCCCACAGAGGCTGAACGCTCTATTTACATGAGCACCAGCTATAAATGAGCATTTCAGTCCCGAGATCTCCTCAGAACATTCATTTATTAGCTTTTCATCCCAATTCACAGCCATCTTTGTGGATGGAGATGGAGTACCAGTGGTGGTTCTCATCAGCATTGCCCTGATGGTAATGAGCATCTTTTTATGTACTTGTTTGTCTCTTTAACATCTTTAGAGAAACAGCTACTAAACTCCTGTGTGACTTTGTGTGTGTTTGTTTGTTTCAAGACAGGGTTTCTCTGTGTAGCCCTGGCTGTCCTGGAACTCCCTCTGTAGACCAGGCTGGCCTCGAACTCAGAAATCCATCTGCTTCTGCCTCCAGAGTGCTGGGAGTAAAAGCAGGTGCTACCACCTAGCCTGGCTAAAAACATTTTATTTAATCTTAAAAAAAACAAAAAAAAAAATACAAAAAAGAAGGATTATCAAAGGTGAGTCAACTCATTTAACACTGTAGCTATATCACAGATATAAAATGTATTAAGACTTTATTGACCTCATTTGTAAAGATAAATTGGGATGTTGCAATCAATTAAAATAGGTTGTCAAAGCATAATCTTCAGAGTAAATGGGTATAGAGCTGGTGAGGCGCACGCCTTTAATCCCAGCACTCAGGAGGCAGAGGCAGGCCATCTCTGAGTCCCAGGTCAGCTTGGCCTACAATTTGAATCCCAGGACAGTCAGGGTTACACAGAGAAACCTTATCTCAACAAACAAACAGATATAAAATAAATTTGCAAACACAAATTGGCTTTTTCTAGAGAAGTTTGTTTTACCGGTTGCCAACAGACTTTATTAAATACAAACAATAATGACTTTGCATTGCTACCAGCTTACATAGGACCTAAGCTGATCTGAGACAAGAGTAGAATCAGTCATTTTGGAGAGTGTACAAATGCACCATGCACTTCCTCATTGGAAACAGTAAATGACCTTTTTTGTTTGTTCAAAATTTCCTATCAAGGGCTGTCAAGATGACTCAGTTTGTAAAGACACTTATGGCCAAGCCGGAAGACCTGAGTTGGATCCCTGGGACCCACTTGGCGGAAAGAGAGAACACCCCTCAAGACGCCTTCCGATCTCCTTACCACGGCATGAATGCACACAGCCTATCCAAGCACAAATGTAAGGGGGACAGAAAGATTAAATTTCCTATCAATATGACATGAAAACATAAAGGGAGAAAAACTAAAGGTAAGCACAAGAGAGGGAATTTGCAGAGACAATTATTTCACTAATCAGGTTGGGAAGCAGACTACAGAACAGTGGGTGGTGCCTCACAGCGGTGGCAGGGGCCCAAGAGCATGGGAAAGATGCAGATCTGGCCTGCAAGAGGATGTAACAGGCAGGTAGATGTCTGGGCTCCTCTGACTCATGGTGTGTCAGGGATGAGTAACAGAACTGGTTTTGCACTGGAGCAGCTGGGAGCAGGAAGCACATCCGGACAACAGAGGCTTACTATCTCTCTACCTCTATGACAGCAGGACCAGTGATAAAGGGTTACACCACAGCCCTTTTCTTAGGATGTAGCCTTAACAAATCCAGGGGTAACCCTCACAAGGCTTGGAGCGTTGTTCTGTGGTACCAGAGGGGAGACACTCAGCTGTATGTTTCTTAGGCTTTAAACCTCCAGTTATTTAACTCAGGATAATATCTGTCCTGTTTGTTTTCTGCAACAAGGTTGCTTTTAGTTCTTGAGTCCATTAAAGCTATTTGTAGGTATGAGTCCTAGTTCCTTCATCAGCTGGCAATGAGTAGAAAGAAAAATCACAAAATTCTCAGAAAATACATGATTACAAGCAAAGTCACCAGAGGAAAAAGTAGGCCTAGGGGCTAAATTCTGAACACTTTATCCCTGGGGAGAATTCCATTCCAGGACTCAGTTCCTCTTACTTTGTGTTTGCTTTTGTTTTGTGCTACTGTGAGTAAAAACAAACTAGGTCTCAGCTCAACCAACTGAACTATATCTTGGCTCTTTTTTACTTTTGTTTTGGAACAAGAGCTCACTAGGTAGCCCAGGTTGGCCTTGATCTCACCTTAGCCCAGGCTGGCCCTGATTTCACCTTAGCCCTTAGTCCTGGCTGGCTTTGATTTTACCTTAGCCCAGGCTCAGCCTTGAACTCACCTTAGCCCAGGTTTGACCTTGATTTCACACAGCCCAGGTACACCTTGAATTTGGGATTCTACCTTCTTCAGCCTCCCCAGCAGCTGGCTGGCTTCAAATTCATAGATATCTCCCTGACTCTGCCTCCTGAGTGCTGGGATTAAATGCATGAGCCACCACTCCAGTATCAGACTGCTTCTTAAATGAGGATTATTTATAAATAAAAGTATATTAGACGGCAGAAAGAAGAAAACAGTGGAAAAAATACACAGCACATCCTTAAGGGCCCCGGAAGCTTCCTTACGTCTCCAGTGGGATCTACTACTTTCTCCTGGTGGCGTGTCTGTGTCCAAGACTGCTCTGACCCAACGGAAGGCTGGCAATGGCTGGAGATCCACAGCAGCTCTGCAGTGCAGAGAATCACCAGTCTGCACCAGGGTCTCAGAAGCCCACAGAGCCCAGCCCTGCTGCTCCCGGGAGACACTTAGCCAGCCCTATCCAAGCCCATTTGAAAACATAGTCCGGAATCAAACTCAGCATTTTCGGTGAGGTCTGGCCTGGACTGTAGTGAAGTTAACTCTGTCTTCTAATAGGCAGTGCAGGCTAAGAATGAGACTGAACAGTGTGTGAGGAACAGACCCGAGTTCCCCCACCCACAGTGCTGGCAGTTGCTTTGGGAACTCACTAAAACGTAATTCCTTGCCTGTCCTAAGGTCTCCAAGTACCTTGTTATACAGGACACATGTGGCCAATGACTGTGGGCTGTGTTCTACCCATGAAAGATAAAACAGTGCCCCACTGGAAAAATGAGCTAAGTCCTCATCATTCATAGCAAGCTGGTCCTGTGGTCCATGAGGAGACTGCTGGGGAAGCCAGGGCAACTGGGATTGACGGCAGGAGGCTTTTCAAGGCTCAGAAAGCCAGCAATACACAGTGTCTGTGTGCAGATGCATTTGTGAGTACCATTCAAGGAGGGCATGCTGCTCAGCACAAAGTGTGACTTCCGGTGGAATGTGTCTCCTCTGCCACCAGGCCCTTCAAACATGAACAGGCTGTCCCTGGACAGGCAGACACAGCTGGGAGAAAAGCCTTATGATGTCTGACTCCAGGCCTTCTGTCCTTGAAATCTGCCCAGACAGTTTTCTCTTGGGAGCCCAATTCTGGCGATATATTCTGCCGTTTATCCAGAGCCAATCCTCTTACACTTACTGAGGATATTGTGTGGGGTCGAGAGACACACGCATGACTGGTACCTGCCTTAACATAGCACCTGCAAAGGGCTCGACCAGGACCAACATCCTACACAGCACGGACTGGGTTTATGAACTCAGGGGCCACGTGCTACCAGTCAGAAGACCTTATGTATCAGTGCCCACTGGAGGCCACTGCTACCATTGAAGACCCCTGTGGGACAGCTGTCAATATGTCTTCCCAAGGAAACCTGCTTAGTTGTCTACCCCTCCAAAGTGACAGCAGTAGGATGAGTCCAGTGACGAGATGACGGTGAGTCACCGCTAAGGACACACTAGCCCAGAAATGCAAGTTTTGACTTTGCATTTCAAGAAGTTATCCTTACTGGAAAGTGGCATCATCCTGGGGCAATATGTAAATCAAGTTTCTGAGCAAATTAACTTTGCTTTCCCAGAAGTGTTAGAGAAACAGATGAAACCTCTCTCTCTCTCTCTCTCTCTCTCTCTCTCTCTCTCTCTCTCTCCCTTCCTCCCTCTCTCTCTCTCTCTCTCTCTCTCTGTCTGGTTGGAGGGAGAGGAACAGGCTAGGGTGTGCTGAGAAGTTACCACATGAGGAGCATTATCCTACACGTTTTCAATGCGCTGAGCTTCCCAGTTGTCACAGCCAGCTCTGAGGTCCTTTGTCACAGTCCTCTGAGGCAGCAGGAGCAGCACAGAGGCAGCGTTAGGACGTGTGGGTATAGGCAATCTAACCAGAATGGCAAAGACTTTTCACAAGACTGTGTTGCTTCTCTTAGAGACCAGCGTCTACAGGGACAAACTAGTCTAGAACTGTGTCCCAGAGCTGGCCTAACAAGACTCTGCCTGAATAGAACATAAAATGCTGGGGTCTGCAAGCCCACACTGCTTCATCTATTAAGGAAAGATTCTTGAGTTTAAAAAAAATAAATAAAGTGCGTGGTCACCCAACTGATGGCTACATCCTCCCGGCTCCCTCTCAGGGCCAGGTCCCTGTGTGAGTAAGAACTAACAAACAAGAAGGAGCAAGGGTAATCATTGACCCCACAGGCACAGCTAGCTTTGAGACAGCCACCCGGGTGATAGAGGAGAAAGATAGTTCTTACCCTGTTAGGAGCACTGTGGGGTTTTTTGTTTTTGTTTTTTGTTTTTCGAGACAGGGTTTCTCTGTGTAGCCCTGGCTGTCCTGGAACTCACTCTGTAGACCAGGCTGGCCTCCAACTCAGAAATCCGCCTGCCTCTGCCTCCCGAGTGCTGGGAAGGATCACTGTGTTTGAGACCTGTCTTCCTATGGATTCATCAACAGACTGTGCCCAGACTGGTGAGCCTACTACAGTCCCTGCTACCTGAGAGGTTGAGCCACAAGCATCCTATTTGAGCCCAGGAGTTTTGAGGCCAGCCTGGATAACATTGCCAAGAAGAAAAGGAAATGGAGGCAGAGGGGCATCTAAGAAACTTGCAACCTGTGTTTTTTCTCTGAGATTGTTTGGCCTCTGTGTTTGTTCAGTATACTACTCTTCAATGGTGGACAAGTGGACCCCAGACTCTGTTCCAGTTCTCACTAATTTTGTGCTGTTTTTGGTTTCTGTGGAGTTGTACTTGCTTTAAGACAGTCTTGCTCTGTAGCTCAAGCTGGTCTCACACTCACAGCAATCCTCCTGCTTTTGCCTCTCAAGTGCTGTAAGTTAACACGCCTAACTCTCACAAATTCTTACAGCAGTGAAATCCATGTTTACAAGATTTATTTATATAGCATGTCACTCATTATACCAGACATTATAATCCATTTTTTAAGGAATTAATACTCTTACCAATGTCCCTATTTGGGAAATGCTACCTCAGTAGATTATAGACTTTTAATCCTACTATGTAACAATGTCACAACATAGACCATTTCTGTGGCTCTTATGTATAATTTCCCCCTCAGACACCAAGCACTCTATAGGCTGGTGTTGTTTTTATTCTCCTGAAGTAACTGTCATCACCAATGCTTATTGTTTGCATCTGCCAACCTAGGCCTAGTCCCAGAAGCTTCCAGCCTTCCTACAATCTTATCTGGGCTTGGGATGTTTTCAGCCTCTGAGACTTACTGCTAAAGAACCTCACCCTTTCTAGTTCTTTCTGAACTCTGTTGACTTGTTCAACTCAGCCATCCTGGCTCGAACTGCTCACCAGCCTGTCTGATTCAAAGGGGCTTCTCTCTCGGTCTCTAACAGAAGTGCTCTGCTTGGCCTCAAACTAATCTTTAATCTTTAGAGCGATCTATGTTAATCTGGCTCCTTCTCATTCTCTGGCTCGTTCTGACTTCATCTGTGTCTTGCTTGTTCTCTCTTCAACCTAGCTTTGTAAAAGTCTCCCAGTAAAACTGCCGCCTCTCCTCTCTCCACTGCCCCTCAAGTAGCTTCCCTTTTCTCTCTCTTCTTGTGAAAATTGGGCATATCTCTTATGTCAAATCTTTCTCTGATCCATCACTTTGTCTGCCACTCAATTAGACATCACTTTCTTTCTTTTCTTTCTTTCTTTTTTTTTTTTTTTTTTTTTTTGGTTTTTTTCAAGACAAGGTTTCTCTTTGTAGCCCTGGCTGTCCTGGAACTCACTCTGTAGACCAGGCTGGCCTCGAACTCAGAAATCCACCTGCCTCTGCCACCCAAGTCCTGGGATCAAAGGCATGCCCCACCACTGTCCGGCTAGACATCACTTTTAAATGTGGATTCTTCCTTCTACAAACTAACCTTACCTTCATTGTTTAGGATTAACGATGTGTACTAAGGGCTGAGCCACACCACAACTAGAAATAGGTTTTTTCAATAAATAACTCAATCCTGGGGCTCACAGTGAGATCAAATATCTTGCAAGAGGTTGGTTTCCAATAATTCCTCAAGACATCAAGTAGCAACTAGCTCATTTCCAATCATTCAACTATGTTCTGATGCCATCTACCTAGAGACCACATCACAAATTGGCTAATTCAGTCTGAGGGCTCAGCCTAAAGGAGGGCCCCTCTGCTTCTGATGGACTTCTGCCCAACTGGTTACAATCTGTGGGGTTCCCATGACCCTCTCCTCAAATTTGATTCCCTTTCCAGCAAGCCTTAAGAAATATGTTTTCCAATCTATTATAATAGGCATTACAAAAACAAAGATGAAGAAACGCAAAAGGTGAGGGATGGAGTGGGACTCAGAGCTGCCATGCCCTCTCTGAGTGCCCCATTCCTCAGGAATCTCCACAAGTTCATTTGTCTTCACATGCTCCAATTCTGTTCTTTTGAACCTCAGTGGGGACTTCACTGCATGGGGTACAGGCATGCCTGATTAAACCATTAGTCACTGGTGACCAAATCAACCTTCAGGCCTGTCAAAGAGGTCATGGATGGGACTGAAAAAAAAAAATCTCATCATGCCTTGGTCTTTGCTGTGAAGATGACTAGCAACTAACCAGTCATGGCATAGAACATTCTGGAGATTATGAGAGTTTCAAGAGCCCCAAAGCCCACTTGTGTCAGGTCACAAAGATAAAAACCCAGTATACATTTCCCAAACAGCATATCATCCATCCACATTTAGCTAGACACCCAGCAGACTGGCATCTCCTAACATGACTGACCAGGGATGTCATCCTGGCTACCACCTTCCCCCTTGGTTACCCTTGACCCTCCTTCGGCAGCTGCATTCCCTTTCAGCACAAAAGGCCTGTAGGTTATCACAGCGCTGAGCATCATTTAATACCAGCAGGATGGGTGCCCGCCAGGCCCCTGCTCTTGGTAATCCTGTCCATTAGACAAAACTCCTTTCAGAACCATTCAGTAACACGAGCTTTTTATTAAAAGAAGCAGGCGGGGTGGCGGGGTATCTGTTAGACCGAGCTGAGCCACTTAGGGACCTCGGCCTTATTCCTTCCATTGCAGAGTGTTTCTGCCCCTCTGAACACCACCAGCCATAATTGCCTGAGATTGTATAATCAGCGTAGGACAGTTTGGTTTCGCCTGCAATTTTCTGCCTTCGTGACAACCTATTACCAATCCATGAATTATTATCTGTAACACCTGGTGCTAGACCATGACCAGAATAATAAATACGTGTGGTTTCCCCCGGGAGCAACATTTCTGCAGAAGAGCTATATTGGGGATGACAGTAATTTGCTCATTAGTAGTAACATATAAATATTGGCACTATTTACCCACCCCGAGCCAAGCACTCAAAGGAAAAACAAATATATCTCACAAAGAAAAACATTGTACTTTGAATTATAGAAGCCCCACTGCCAGACTCAGCCTCTGCTACAACCTAAATAAAGGGATTTCTTTATATTGCAGATTATCATATATCACACATATTGCATTATGTATTTATTATATGTGTGTGCACATCACCTATCTTGGAGGCATGACTGGCGTTAGCCTTAAACTGAAACAGACAGAATCCCCACTGACAAAAAGGGTTGCTACAGAAATGAGCTGGCATACTGAACCATGCTTCTTATGGCATTTGATTTGAATTTTTATGTGCTTGACCTTGTCATGGTAGAGTGATGCTTCACCTCGGCAGAGTCATGAAGCTGAGAAAGTCACCTTGGTATACAGTTCAACCTAATCAATCCATTCTCAGCTAGACGTGGAAATTGCTTGATGCAGCCTTGGAATCTTCAGGTAGCTACTTTAAAGAAAAAACCAGAGACAATACATATTTTGAAATGAAAATAATGAGCCCTGTTTCCTTCACCCAGTTGGCACTGAGACATTTTCAAATGTCAGATAGAAGCTGTAAATTTACTGTAAGAGACTAGCATATTTCAGCGAATAGCGAGTGCTTTAGTCTGAAGGCTTTTCAGCTCAGCCAAGACTCCATTATCTCATTATGAGCAAGCATTTGCTGAGTTAGAATGCTTGGCTATCTTAGCACAACCAAGAAATATTTACCCCAAACCCCCAAGATGTCTGTGTTGGATAGGATTTTGTCAACACAAGCAAGGGCCCACCTGGAAAGAGGGAATCTCAGTTGAGAACAATGCCTTCCATTATACTGGCAAGTCTGTGGGACATTGTCTTGATTGATGATTGATGTGTGAGGGCCCAGCCCACCATGAGCAGTACTACCCCTGGCCAGGTGATCCTGGGTTGTATAAGAAAGTAGGTGGAGCAAGAAGCCAGTGAGTAGCATTCCTCCATGGCCTCTGCATCAGCTACTACCTTAAGTTCCTGCCTTGGCTTCCCTCCTTAGCTATCTTCAATGGACTACATCCTGGGACATACAAGTGAAATAAACCCTTTCATCCCCGAGTCGCTTTTGGCCATGGTCTTTATCACAGCTGTAGAAACCTGACCAAGGCAATGCCACTACTGTGGTGTGCTGAGTCATCCCGGGATTTATAACTGAACAATAACAAATTCACTCACTGGAAAATGTTCCTTCTACCAATCAATAAGGGAATAGATAGAAGGGATTTGGCAAGGTAAGATTCTTCATGGTCTTCAAGGCCAGCCTGGTCTACAGAGTGAGTTCCAGGACAGCCAGGACTACACAGAGAAACCCTGTCTCGAAAAAAAAAAAAAAAAGATTCTTCATGGTCACCAAAGAGGGTTAGCACCAGATGGCAAGAGTGTCTCTCAGAGGGAAACCAGGGCCAGCTCTGAATGGTTTAGGCAGGGAGAAAGGCCCGGGCATTAGTGGGCAGTTCTGAAGATGCAGTTCTAGGCTTGGGAACCAGATGCTACAGTCAAAAGAAGACATTTTCACGTTGGCAAAGAACATGCTGTGCCCTTATAGCAAGATGGTAAAGTATGGGGAAACTTTGCCCTTTTAAAGAAACAGGCTTAGAGAGAATAATAGCGCATAGAGTGTATCCAGACGCATGCCTTCAAGTCAGTGAGAGACCTGCTCAAAGAGCTGCTCTCCGGTACGGAAACACTGCTTCTGGAGACAAGAAGCACTAGCCTCCACTGCCCAGGCCTGGGCCTGTTTGATGTCATTATTGTAGGTAGGCTTGCCAGCCAGACGCTGGCAGGGGAGCCACGGCCACATGGTGACATGGAAGAGCTGGACATGGGAGGACTTTCCACTCCTTCACTCACAGTGTTGGCGGACCCCTCTGGAGGAGCCTTCTGCACAGGAAGAATGTACACACAGAGTGAGTTTGAGAGCACTAACCTTGAACCTGACATCTGGAATCCCCAGAAACGTGAGCCTCCCAGGTAAGTCTGTGAGGTGTTATCTTGGCTGGATACTTGAGGTTTTAGGAAGACCCACCACTTTCGTGGGACCAGCTCTTTGAGATAAAGCTGGGAGAGCGTGAAGTAAGCTGAGCAGGAGCAAGCATGCATTAATCTATCACTCTCTGCCCTTGTCTGTGGAGGTCCTGTGACCAGGATGCTTCAACTTTCTCCAGCACTGACTTCCCTGCAGTGAAGGACTGTCAGCTGGAATTGCGAACCAAGCAAATCCTTTCTCCTTAAAGTTGCTTTTCCTCACAGGAGACAGAACTAAGACTCAGGAAACGAGGCTGGAATACGGCTCAATGTGGAGAACTTCCCTGGCATGTGGAAGGCTCCGGGCTCAGTCCCCAGCACCTCAGAAGCCAGAGAGAGAAATTCTCACAAGATATTCAAGGGATTGGAACACCAGGCTGCCTAATGGTCATAGACAAAATCATACTGCACGATCAGGTTGCAAAGAGGAGTCTGCCCAAGATACAACGCCTGGCCCAACCCATGTGGTCACTGCCTGCCCCACACAAATGCATCCTCCTTCATCTCAGATCCTGGGCGCTATTCCCAGAGCACATCCCAGGGCCTCCCTCCTTCTGGGCGGGAGGGCAAGATCTGCTTCCCTCTAAAGGAAAATAAATACAAGGAAAGTTAGTTCACGTTTGTCACACAGACCTGCCCGTCTGTGAAATGAGATGCGGTACCACACCAGCTTGGTCACTCTGGAGAAGCTGGGGTGAATGGGGTGGAAGGAGTGCCCTGTCCCCACACGTCAGGCCCGCTCTGTAAGCAGCTCTCTGTGTGGATCTGGTTCCCAGCCAGGAAGCCTTCACTTCACAATTGTTCAGGACTGCAGACACTATCCAGTGCTTCCTTTCCAGCTAAAGTCAGTTTCCTCTGTCGACGGAGCAATGAGCCCTCCCATATCCCTCCTCACTGGCTGGCAGTAAGACGATGCAGGGACACCCACGCCATACCAGCACGTGAAGAATGTACTTCTTACAACTGTCTGAGGACCCCAGTGTGTTGCTCAGTGTGGACACGACTAGCCTGGCAACCCACCAATCTGCTCCTATCCAACAATACATCCCTTCTCCTGTATGATTTTACATACTTCTCTTTCAGCTAGAATTAGACCCATGCCAGCAAAATTCACATACCAGCCAAGTCAAATTTGTCAACAGGAGTATCTGAAACAGAGTTTTGTTGTGGTTGATGGTGGTGGTGTGGCTCAAACATGGGGCCTTGAACAATATTTGGGCAAACCCTCTACCACTGCCCCCTAAGCCCATGCAGAGATTCACTTTTGTTTATATATTTATATAGTTTTTAATAATGACTTCACTTTACCACCCCCAACCCCTCCAAAGCACACCCTGCATCTTTTCTTGCCTTTTATTTCAAATAGTCACCGCTTCACACCTCAGTAGCTTTTCTCCAGAGGACCACTGACAACTTCAACATGAAGGCCCTCTGTCCTTCCAAGAAGGACGGGCCCATACTTGCGGACAAACCGATAGAGTGACAGAGAGGCAGACTTCGGAAGGACGGGAGATGGCGTCTGATGGCTCAGGATCAATCAAGAGAAACCAGACCAGGGCAGGTAGCAGCCCCTGTGCTCCCAGGAGAACTGTCCCCACCCAGATTTGGGACGCAGGAAAATGGAGCAGGACTTGAGATTTGGGTTGACCTCCATGCAGAAAGTAGGAGCTGGAATTCTAGGCTGAGCAATGAATTAAGAGAGCCTGGACTTCTGAAGTCCCTGTTAAAGCTGACAAGTGAGACAGGTCTGGGGACAGGATGTGGCAACCCAGCACCACATCTGGCCACCGAGCACTGAAAGTTCTGTCCTGGTGTCAGCGGTGCCTCCCCAGCCCCTCTGCTTAGTATTCTAGGAAAACAAAGGATGCAGCCTCTGAGATCCTCTTAGATAGAATGCACTGTCCACAAAGACCGGTTTGTTCCCCACTTTAGGCTCAATCCTCCTGACTTACAATTTCTGAACTCACATCACACTAAGGGGGGATATTCGGGTGTCCGGCACGGAAAGTGCCATGGGTGGTTGAAACAATGCAGCTTGCAGTTCCACATGCTTTCCCACCGCCGACCAATATACAGTGACCAGCACATTTCAGAAGGAGGAACCCCCACAGCATTATGTTGCCATGTTAGTCTCTCCAGTGCTACACCCACCACAGGCTTGGATGCGAGGCCCACGGACAGAATGCTAGCACCTGACCTTGCTAACAAGACTGATGGGGGACCAGATATCATTACTGAGCATGCTCAGTGGTGGTTCCTCCTTCCCTCCTGCTACCAGCCTGAGCACAGCCCTTCACCTCCTTAAACACAGTACCAACCTGGAAAGGCCAGAACCTGAGCCGGGTGAGCTCAGAGGGCTCAGAAGAAACCAGACAGGCTGGTCCTCCTGGAGACAGGAGCTAAGGTAGGCACACACTGTTGCGACCGATGGGGTTGTAGGAATCTACTGCGTCCTCTACTCCTGCACTAAACGCAGACGGACCTGACTTCTTAGATTCTGACGATTTGAACGCAGGAAGTAGAGATAGGACTAAAAGTTCAAAGTTGGGGCTGGAGAGATGGCGCAGCAGTTGAGAGCACTGACTCCGCCGGGCAGTGGTGGCGCACGCCTTTAATCCCAGCACTTGGGAGGCAGAGGCAGGCGGATTTCTGAGTTCGAGGCCAGCCTGGTCTACAGAGTGAGTTCCAGGACAGCCAGGGCTACCCAGAGAAACCCTGTCTTGAAAAACAAAAACAAAACAAAACAAAAAGCACTGACTGCTCTTCCAGAGGTCCTGAGTTCAATTCCCAGCAACCACATGGTGGCTCACAACCATCTGTAATGGGATCCAATGCCCTCTTCTGGTGTGTCTGAAGACAGCGACAGTGTGCTCGCATGTATAAAACAGATAAGGACATCTTCAAAAAAATAAAAATAAAAAGATGAGTCTGTTAAAAAGAGAGAGAGAGAGAGAGAAAAGAAATTTAAGGTTATCCTCAGCTATAGTAAGTTGTGGGTCATATGAAACCCTGTCCCAAAGGGAGACAGAAAAAATAACATGGAAGAGAGAATCTCGAGAAAAGAACAATACTGCTACAGCCCTGAGTGGGCATGGTCTCCTCTAGGAGAGTGGTGCCCAGCTACACTTTTGACAGTGGTACTTTTATCCTGCGATGTCAGGTTTACTAGGAAGCATTCCCTTATATAATGAAGAGCATCTACAGAGAAGAAAAGGGGAATTCTTTACGAACATGCCTATTCAAAACTTGTTTGAGGGGCTTAAAAGATGGTAAGCCAGTTAAGAGCATTGGCTTCTCTTCCAGAGAACTCAGGTTCAATTCCCAACACCCACATGGCAGCTCGCAACTGGCTGTAACACCAGTTCCAAGGGGTCGGACACCGCCAACGGACATAAAATAAAGTGAAATAACAACAACACCAAAAAAAAGTTGTCCGATTTAAAACAGTATTATGTTCAGGGGAGGAGCTTGTCATTACAGATTGAAACACAAACTCAGGCTGTGGACGGCAGCACACACATGCAATCTCACCCACTCAGAGGCCAGGGCAGAAGGATACTAAGATAGTGCCCAACCTGGGTTTTACAAGGAATCCTTGTTGCAAATTAAATTAAAGACATTTACACATACACAGAAACATGGCTGGGGTGCCTTCTTGTCATGTGTAAAACCCTGGGCTCAATCCCCAGTACTGAAAATTAAAACCTTAAAGCCTCCCAAAAATGTTCTCATCTCTACATGGCCCCACAGAGGCCGCTTCATGACAAACTTCAGAAAGGGCAGGTCACTGAGTCACTGGTTGCCAGCAGAACAAAAGCAAAGAACTGCTGCATTATCTTGCAATAGTTAAATTAAGGAGTTTTCCTTCCTCAGATGTCCCAGTAAAGGGAATAAATTATTCTGCTGAAAGAATTTCTCCAATGAAAAGGAAATTCAAAGAAAAAGAAGCGTTTGGGATGACCTGACAACGCCAAGTGGTTAACCTGTCCAGAGAGAAAAGAGCCGCTCCTGCTACTGCAGTGGGCACCAGCAAAGAGCAATACAAAAGCAACAGATCCAGACTGACAGTGGAGGGCGCACCCACCCTCCCTGTGGTTCTGATCTCATTCAGGTGAGGTCAAGGGGAGCTCTCAGATTCTAGTGCTGTCACCTCAGAGCTCACAAACAGCCCACGATGTTGAGGATGGAGACTTCTTCACCAAGACTGCATGGCAGTACCACTCCCTGGGCATCTTAGACATAAGACACACCAACATCAAACCCTTGGATGTCATCTGTGTGTCACATCACCCACCCTTCATGTCCAGAGAGGATGCTGGGTACTGGAAATAGAGTCACGTTTCAAGTTTCTGTAACCATGTCATCCAAAACAGAATGAAGTTCAAAACTCCATGAGAAATGTTGTGTCTCTAAAACACTATTATAAGAAAGTAAACAAACTACTTCAAGCTAGTCCATTGGGTCTGGGTTTGGGGTGCTAAGCAAAATGCTTTCGTAAAAGTTTCATTCGAAAGTTCTGTTTTCCAGCCTGGGGCTACACACTGGCTGCACCCACACAGATAACACGGGGGACAGATCTGCTCTATGTGTCTTTCTTGTCCACAGTGACACCTGCCAGGGCCTTTTCACCTGCCATGAGCAAAAAGCCACAGGATCTACTACATAGTTATTACACAAATGCCCGTTTGCACATCCAATATCCACAATGGTTTACTTCCTTTTGTAGAGCAGAAGGAAACAGGAGGCACACGTGAAGAAAAATAGAACCACAGACTAATGACTTTGCACATTTTAAAATTCAGAAATAAGTAAATCTTCAATATTTGGTGGAAACCCCAGAACTACACTGGCATCCGTATGAGACCTTACTTAGGAGAAAGGCACCCTATCAGATCAATACAGGAGGTTCAACTAGCTAGGCATTTGGATTAGAAGAAAGAAAGAAAAAAAAAAAAAACCCCACCTAAAAAGCTAATTCCCTTTCTGGTTCTTGATCTCAAAAGTTACAAAATTAATTAATTTTTAAGATGCAAAAGAAAGAGAGAGAGAAAAAAAAACATGAAAGTATGGTTTTAATTTAACTTTTATCTTATGAGTGTTTTATTGGATTTGTGTGTGTGCACCACACGCATGCAGTGCCTGTAGAGGCCAGAGAGGGCATCAGACTCCCTGAAACTGGAGTTACAGCTGTGAGCTGCCAAGTCGGTGCTGGGATTTGAACCTGGGTCCTCTGGAAGAGCAGCCAGTGCTGTTAACCATTGAGCCATCTCTCCAACCCTGGAAAGCTTTTTAAGAGTAGAGTACAGAAGACTTTGTAATGAACACATAAAACACCAAGGGGGGGAAACCTGGTATATCTCAAGCCAGCTGTGGTGGCACATGCCTTTAAGGCACAGTCAGTTGGATGTCTGTGTTCAAGGCCAGCCTGGTCTACAAAGCAAATTTCAGCACAGACGGGGATAAGCAGAGAAACCCTGTCTCAGAAAAACAAAAGCAAGCAAATATATGAAAACCAAGTAACAAACAAACAAACCAAACAAACAAACAAACAAACAAAAAAACTGGTATATCTGACTCAATAAAGTCTTCTAAATAATGGCACATATTCAGAAATTTAAAATAACAACAAACTGGACTGGAGGGATAGCTTCGCGGTTAAGAGCACTGACTGCTCATCCAGAGGTCTTGAGTTCAATTCCCAGCCACAACCATCTGTAATGGGATCTGATGCCCTCTTCTGGAGGGTGTCTGAAGACAGCGACAGTGTACTCATATAAATAAAAATTAAATAAATCTTTAAAAAATAACAATAAACTAATTGTAATAATCTATATACAAGTGACATAGCATTTGGAATCTAAATACAGAAAAAAAAGCTTACAAATAAGTAAGAAAAATAATGCAATACAGGTAAATGATGTGAACTCAGTAGTTGGGTAGAAAAATACAGAAGCTCAAACTCAGCATCACCTACTGTGGCCTCTCAACACACTTAAAGTACTAAGCACGTGGGCTTCCCCCCAGCCGTAAGGCAGCCAAGCACTACAGTGGCCAGGGACTGAGCAGCCAATCCAGTTCTCGCACAGAGAGATATCCCACAAGTTGCAGGTCAGTCTCCAAGACTGGATCAGGTTGTGTAGTTGTGGTGGTGGTGGTTGTTTTAAACCCTTGCTTCTGACTAAAGAGCTATCTGGCCTAACAACCTTTTAATCAGCTTTGATTGATTATCGTAAGGTACACCTGAGATGTATGGGTGAGTCGTAAGAAAAGTCCTTTGGGAGTTCCAGACCTTCTCTGGGAGCCTCTCCAGATACTATGGACCCTGTGCTGTTCTGGATTTCCGTGGCGGCTTCATCATGCAGGCCTAGTTGATTAAATCATTGGCGTTCAGCTCGACTTTAAATTCTCCTCCTCCCACAAGAGGCTAGGGTGGAGCTGAGGGTCCCAATTTAATAGACTTCTAGCCTTCCAGACAATCAGCCAGACCCCATCCTGAAGCCACCTCGAAGCTGCCAGACACCAGTCACCTCATATACAAAGCATTTATCACTCTGAAAATTCCAAGGACTTACCCTCCAAGAGCCGGGAAGAAAGACCAAAAAAATATATTGCGAAGTTTCACAGAGAGTGACAGAAAATACAGCTCAATAAACTCATGAAAAAATATATATTATAATTTTTAATCTTTTACTATCAACAACTTTAAAGTCTGGCAATATGCCATATTGGGAAAAGAACAGAAAGTCATGTCCTTAAACACTGATGGAGAGCGTCAATTGGCATAATATTCAATAGTTACTTCTGAAATGTCTTTTAAAAGATAATGTTTTGATCTGATGTTCTATTTTTAGAAATCATGCTACAGCTGGGCAGTGGTGGCACACGCCTTTAATCCCAGCACTTGGGAGACAGAGACAGGTGGATTTCTGAGTTCGAGGCCAGCCTAGTCTACAGAGTGAGCTCCAGGACAACCAGGACTACATAAAGAAACCCTGTCTTGAAAAACAAACAAACAAAGAAAAACAAAAACAAAGAAAAGAAAAAGAAAAAGAAAGAAAGAAATCATGCTACAGATGCAGTTCACACACATCCATTACAATCCAGGAATAAACCAGGTGGTGGAATGGTACAACCTTTAATCCCAGCACTAGGAAGAGGCAGGCAAATCTCTGTGAGTTCAAGGCCAGCCGTATCTATAGAGAGAGTTCCAGGACATCCAGGGCTACACAGAGGAACCCTGTCTCAAAACAAACAAATCTGGGTGAATCTCTGCCAGCCTGGTCTATATATCAAGTTATAGGACAGCTAGAGCTACACAGTGAGACTCTGAACTTGAAACAAAAGACCCAGGTACAAAGACTATTGTGCTAGAACATTACCATAAGCAACTTTTTAAACTATGACGTGTAGCAGAGCTATGCCTACTGCCAGAGATAAACGTATCTATTAAACTTTATGGGGAAAAGGCCAGAAAATCATGCACACATCCCACGGTCAATAGGACAGTAAAGAAATAACTGAGGGCCAGCAGGGAAGGTTGTGTCTTCTTAGCTTGTACCTTTTAACACCATTGCTAGTCTCTTCAAGTACGTGTGTAAGACACCTTCAAGGGAGACTGACTCCTTGTGTTAACAGGAGGCCTTAATCAATTTTACACACTTGACACAGAGGGATAGATCTGGTCAAAGAGTCTTGATTGTTCAGAATGATTCTTACCGGGGTCTTTTTACCTGCAGTGCTTGTATAGTGGAATCAAGAAGCGTATGCTAGAGGTGAGAAGATAGTAATTAACTTAGTGAACACATGTATCCAAACGTCATCCTGCACATCTTAAGCACATGCGGCTTTGATTTGCCGGTTCTACCTCATTAGCTAGGTGGAGCAAAGATCATCAGCTCTCCTAACAATTTTCTTCATTTAGAGAAGGAAGCAGGAGCCCTGTGCAGCGCCGAGCACCTGTCATCCCAGCACTTGGGAGGCCGAGGTGGAAGATAGTGAGTTTTAAGTCATTGTGGGGTTCAATAGTCTGTCTCAAAAAATCTAAGAAATACTTCCAATACTTAACAGAACTGTTTTGAACACTCTTGAAAGCAGTTTACAAGCTGTTATAAACAGTGACAGTCAGTGTTCCTGGCTTTAATTCGCTGATTTGTCTTATTTTTAGCTATGTGTGTCTGTGTGCAGCTATGTGTGGGTGTGGACACTGGGTACAAGGGCCCATAGAGACCAGAGGCATCAGATTGGCTGCTGCTGGTGTCTCAGGTGGTTTCGAGCCATCTGGTGTGGTGTGGGGAACTGAACCTAACTAGGACCCTCGGCAAGAGCATTACAGGCTCTTAATTGTGGAGCCATCCCTAATGAACTGGTTTTAAGACTCCTAAGACACTATTTTACAACCTTAGCCACATCCCAGCAAACTCTGGAAATGATGTGATTTGCATAACACCAGGACTGAGGACAGTTGCAGAGGCAGCTGGAGGATGGAAGACTGCAGCCTGCCCAGCTACACCTGCAAGGGCAATCTCCCCATCTGCACATCTGGGACTAGGGCAGTTCCTGGACTGCCTAGGAATCCCCTGTCCTTCGAACTGCTATGAAACATCACTAGGACATATCCTTAAAAATAATTAAGACCCTACAATATGCATATAGTTCAACTTTAAAACAAGCAAAGATAAACTATCTAGAGAGGGGTTATTCTTTGTGAAAGACAATGGTTGGGATCATGGGGAGTTGCTAATAGTTAATCTCTTAAGCCAAGTGCCTACATAGGTTGGTTACATTTGTGCAAGACCGTTGCAAGCTCAATTTAATCTATGCACTTCACTGTTAGGCTTCAACCTAAAAACAAAGAACAAGTTGTAAGTTTGGTCAACTGAAGGGAAACCATGAAACCCTTCCGTATCCTGTACGCAACCAAAAGCTCTTCCTTGTCAGGCCTTAGAGCAAAGTATATTAAAGAAAACTCCATCAGAAGCCCTCTTGTGGGAAGGATCCACTTAAAAATCTTTAAACCTTAAGATCATTGACTGTAAAATCGTCTCAGAGTGGAGAAGCTGGCAGGGAAAGATTTTGAAACTAGCACGCCGGGCGAGGTCCCCCGTTAGCGTGTGGAATAAGCACCTTAGAAGTTCATATGCTAGCATGTGGAATAAGCACCCTAGAAGTTCATATGCTAACACGTGGTCCCCAGCTATTGGCTCTGCTTGGAGCGGTTGTAGAATCCCTTACCTTAATAGGTAAGGTCAGGCTGACAGAAGTGGGCCGCAGAGGACTGGCCTTGGGTTACAGACCAGCCAGGTACTAGTCAGTTGTCTCTGCTTTCTGTTTATTCCTGAGATATGACCGGCCACTACAAACTACTGCTAGCACAGACCCAGCTGCTCCAGTCACCACGTTTGCCCCACCATAATGGACGAAATGCTCTCAAACTAAGCCCCGCCTCCCTCACACTAAGCCCCACCTCCCTCACACTAAGCCCCACCCCCTCTCATATGGCTTCTGTCCGGCATTCTGTTTTAGAGAACAGAAAAGGAGCATTTTACAAACAAGGAAGCTAAGTTCCCCAGAAGTCTATTGCCAGGCACTAGGTGCCAATCTTCCTGCCCCCCAGGCTAATCCACTGACCGCACGGATGATCACTTCAACAGCAGACCAGGGCCCCACCCCGGTAATCTGGTCCTCCTGCTTGATCAGGTTTTCTAGGATGACTTTTACTGAACCAAATTAACAGAGCTTCTGTGTAGGCTCTGAGGAGCTGCTGAAGAAAGAGGAGCTAACGTCACAGGGTTCCATCTTGGTCAAGGAGCTATGAAACTTCAAACAGCCCAAAGACCACTGTCACCCACCCCAGCATAGCCACCATTTCGTTACCATAGTGGGTGTTGTGAAGCTGGGTGTAAGCTCACGTGAGCAACCCAGTGTGGCCTTGCTGCTGTGGCCAGACCAATTTCAGGTAGACTAGATCCTCATAACTGTTCTCAAGACCAGCCGTTCCCAATAATGGCCTTGGCCTCTTCACGGCTAACAGGGTCTCAGAACTGAGGAACTATTGTCTTGACCTCTCAAAGGGCAAAACTGACTAGGGCCTGGAGAGACTGCTCAGTAGCTAAGAGTGCTTCCTGCCCTTTCAGAGGACCTGAGTTCTCGGCATCCACATTAGGCTGCCTGCAAGTATCTCTGACTTCAGCTCCTAGAGATCCCACAGCCTTTCTGGACTCCTCAAGTTATCTAGATAGGGATACCATGCATGCATGCAGGAATGCACAAACAAGCAAATAAATAAAATAAGTCTTTAAAAGACAAAAACAAAGCACCTTGTCCAGGACCCTGACACTGAGGGGATTTATCAGTCTTCCTCACACAGACCTACTTCAAACCTGGTCCAGTTGTTCAATCAGATTATTTTTTTAAAAAAATTTTATTTCAAGTTCACCCTCTAAAGTGGTTTGAAGGGTCTGGAGAGATGGCTCAGCAGTTAAGAGCTCTGACTGCTCTTCCAAAGGTCCTGAGTTCAATTCCCAGCAACCACATGGTGGCTCACAACCATCTGTAATGGGATTTGATGCCCTCTTCTGGTGTGTCTGAAGACAGCTACAGTGTACTCACATACATGAAATAAATAAATAAATCTTTAAAAAAAATAAAAATCAAGTGGTTTGAATAAGAATGGCCCCCAGAGGCTCATATATTTGAAGGCTTTGTCCCTAGTTGGTGGAACTGTTGGGGAAGGATTAGGAGGAGGTGTGGTCTTGTTGGAGGAAGTATGTCACTGGGGGTGGGGCTTGAGAGTTCAAAAGCCCACAGCAGACCCAGCCTTCTCCCCTCTCCCCCCCCCCCCCTTCTTGTGGGTCAGCTGTGAGCTCTCAGCTACTGCTCCAGGCCATGCCTGTCTCCTAGCTACCATGCTCCCTGCCATGATGGTCATGGACTCACCCTCTGAAACTGCAAACTGACCCCCAATTAAATACTTTCTTTTAAAACTTGGCTCAGTTATGGCGTCTCTGCAGAGCCACAGAACAGTGACTAAGACATACTCACCCTACCCCCCTTTTTTCTCCCCACAGTGCTGGGGACCAAATGCTTTGAGTATTTTTAACAAGCACTCGACCACTGAGCCACATCTCAGTCCCAAGACACATTCACATGTTTAAAAAAAAATCTCATTATATTGTTTGTTTGTTTGTTTGTTTTCGAAGGAAGGTCTCCGTGTAGCCCTGGCTGTCCTGGAACTCACTCTGCCGACCAGGGAGGCCTCGAACTCAGAGATTCACCTACCTCTACCTTCCACCACCAGCACCTGGCTTAAGGATCATTTATTAATGGAGAATCTTTACATATATGACACAGCTTTGAGTTTCAGTGATAATAGAAATTGCCCCCATAATCCCCTGTGCTTTGGTTCACAAGGTATCTACTCAAGAGAGATTAAACATGGTCACAGGGTATGGTGGTGCATGCCTACGAGCAAGCACTTGCAAGGTTGAGGCAGGAGAATAATGAGTTCTGGACCATCCAAGACTATACTCACTGACTATGTCATTATTTATTATTATTTAATCCTTTCTACAGTCCAAC
The DNA here is from genome assembly GCA_019843965.1 of Rhynchomys soricoides. Taxonomy (NCBI): domain Eukaryota; kingdom Metazoa; phylum Chordata; class Mammalia; order Rodentia; family Muridae; genus Rhynchomys; species Rhynchomys soricoides. The sequence continues at coordinate 6,000,610 of JADRCH010000066.1, read as the reverse complement.
AGTCCAGTCTTTATCTCCCTCCCAGTCTGCCCCCCCTAAATGCTCCCAATCCCATACCTCCTCCCCTCTACCCCCTCTCTACAAGAGGATGTCCCCACTCCCACCTCACCCCACTAGACCTCCCCACCCCCTGGGGCCTTAAGTCTCTCAAGGGTTAGGTGCATCTTCTCTCACTGAGTCCAGACCCGGCAGTCCTCTGCTGTATATGTGTTGGGAGCCTCATATCAGCTGGCGTATGCTATCTGGTTGGTGGTCCAGTGTCTGAGAGATCTCAGGGGTCCAGGTGAGTTGAGACTGCTGGTTCTCCTACAGAGTTGCCCTCCTCCTCAGCTTTTTTGTTTTGTTTTGTTTTTGTTTTCGTTGTTGGGTTTTTTGTTTGTTTGTTTGTTTTTCGAGACAGGGTTTCTCTGTGTAGCCCTAGCTGTCCTGGAACTCACTTTGTAGACCAGGCTGGCCTCGAACTCAGAAATCTGCCTGCCTCTGCCTCCCAAGTGCTAGGATTAAAGGCGTGCGCCACCACTGCCCGGCTTGCTTCTTTTTTTAAAAGGTGACCACAGACCACCAGTTCTTTCTGTTTTTCCATTTAGGGATGTGAGTCTAACTTTCCTATTTTGCTTCTAGACTGACATTAACGAGAGTGGTGAACAGGAAGGGGGAAGTCATCCTGGGATCTGTGACACAGGACACAGAAGCCTTTTAGCTGTCACCTACCCTGGGTTCTCAGAAAATGTTTTGTGGAGGCGGCCATGCAACTCTCATGACCCAGGGAGAACTGTTATAAGACAAATTCAACCTGGACCCCGGGAGTGTAAGTGACAAAATAATAAAAAATGCTGTGTTCTCAACTTGGAAGTCAGAATGGGCCATCTGAGAGCACTCGGCACAAAACTGAGCGACACTCAGCCTGTCAGTGCTGGCTATGTCTGTGGGGACATTAATTCTTCCTTCATCACCTGCAACAATTACAAGCTCATAGAGGTTATATACTGACATCCTTCTTAATTACATTCTAGAGTGTTTCTATGAGTAGGAAAGACAGAAACAATGTCTGGCTTCAACCCAAGGCTGTGTGTGGTTCTTTCAAAGTCAGGACTGCCAAGACCCACATGAGAACCGTGACAGACTATTATCGTGATTGCCAGCTGATTTTCTTTTCATCCAGTGACTTTGGGAGGGCACTACTGGAGATCAACCCTAGGGCCTCGCACACATAGTCATGTGTTCTACCACTGAGCTACATCCCCAGGCTTCCTGTGTTACTCTTATTTTGGGGTATTTTGTTTGTTTGTTTTTTGTTTTTAGAATTTTTAAGAATTTTTTTTTTTAAGATTTATTTATTTATTTTATGTATGTGAGGACACTGTAGCTGTCTTTAGACACACCAGAAGAGGGCATCAGATCCCATTACAGATGCCACCATGTGGTTGCTGGGAGTTGAGCTCAGGACCTCTGGAAGAGCAGCCAGTACTCCTAACTGCTGAGCCATCTCTGCCCCCATTCCTCTTCATTTTGAGACAGGATCTTTTTAAGTCACCTAGGCTGGCTCTAAACATAATATGTGGTTTTGGGACTGTAGGCCTGTATCACCAGATCTGATTTACCCATCCATAGATATTTTTGTTAAGGAAGGAATGGACAAAGTTAGTGCACTCATTACTCTCTGTATGCCCATGTGTTTCATGAAATTTCATGATTGCCCATGATTTCAATGTTAGTATGCATAGTAATACAACCATATATAAGCATGTTTGTATATAATCAGGTATGTGTCTGTGTGGTGGTTTGAACATGCTTGGCCCAGGGAGTGGCATTATTAGGAAGAATGGCCTTGGATTTCTGAGTTCGAGGCCAGTCTGGTCTACAGAGTGAGTTCCAGGACAGCCAGGGCTACACAGAGAAACCCAGTCTCAAAAACCAAAAAAAAAGGGAAGTATGGCCTTATTGGAATAGGCGTGGCCCTGTTGGAGTAGGTGTGTCACTGTGGGTGTAGCCTTTATACGCCTAGCTGCCTGGAAGCCAGTCTTCTATCGGCCTTCGAATGAAGATGTAGAACTCTCTGCTCCTCCTGCTCCATGCCTGCCTGGACACTACCATGCTCATACCTTGATGATAATGGGCTGCCAGCCCGGAAGAAATGTTGTCCCTATAAGAGTTGCCTTGGTCATGGTGTCTGTTCACAGCAGTAAAACCCTAGCTAAGACAGTATAAGTATGTATAAATATACATGTAATTGTGATTAAATAAATATCATATATCATAGGTTATATACATAACCCTGTGTATATAATCATGAATGAGGATCTGCACATCTTAGGTGCCACAAGAGCTGTGTGAGTCAAAAGCAGAAGCCCCAAAGTGAGTCACACACATGACTCAAGCCGACAGCAGTCACATGTGGAAACCAGTGCATTGTATGCCATGCTGGCTTTATAGTTAAAATATTTACATTTTGGTTATGAAGACATTAAAATTACCATTAGTTTATTATGTATATTATTATGCCCCAAGTCCTCTTATTAAGAGTAGGCTATGAGGTGGGGTGTAAGAATAACCCAGTTAGTCTCTTAAGAGGACTTTTAAAAATTGATGTATATTTATTAATAGCTCTTTATAAAAATGAATTACTTTGGGAGACCTTTAAATTATTCATACCTATTCAAATGCTTTTTGTGGGTGAAGCCTCAGGAGCTCTTTGCTTTATTTTTGCCACGTCATCTTTGACAAAGGACACAGCCAACTCCGTGTAACATGCAAGGCAAGGCTGCTGCTGAGGCTGCCTGGGTAGGGAGGTTACAGGGCAGGCAGCAGTGAGACCCTGCTCAAGAGTCCATGCAGACCAACGTGCACATCTACGGTTTTCACAGTTGTCTTAGTAGATCATACCAGGAAAAGTAGTCACATGGTACAACCAGGGTCCACTTCCTCAGGATGGTTCCCAGCATCCTTCGGGGGGCCCTAACCACAATGCCAAGATGACCCCCATAAGAGATGAGTTTGACTGTATCACTGCTCGGTATGAAAACCTCCCACGGCTCCCTGACCTGATAGACACCGAGCCCACCAAGCACACCCTGCCCTGTCCACAGCCCCAAGTCACAGAGAACATGCATTCGCTAACCCATGGCCCAGTCCCAAGTCAGAGCGGGATTTATCTGACCCTTTCTTGACTTCCTGGAGCCCACAGTAAACATGAATTCTCTGGGTTTAGAAATGAAAATGGGTACAGATGCTAAGAGTGCACACTCATGCTAACTCTAAGACCACCTCACGCAAAGCAGTGTGGTGATTAAATGCAGACTGGGCTGCATGCTAAGGTGTCGTGTGTGCCCGTGTCAAGCTTTAATTTGCCCATACTCTGTGGTCCATCCAAGACACTTGGTGTCTTCTTTTTCAAAACTCAGCTGGAGTGAGAGACCACCTGGTTACCACACTCAGGAGTCAGGAGTCAATGTCACCTCTCAGACTCTTGGCAATACTTTGGTGGGTCACCCCACACAAGACCCCTGAGATGACCCTCATAAAGGGCAGGTCCAACCATGTCACCGAGCAGTGTGAAAACTTTCAACAGTTCTCTGACCTGATTCCAAGAAAATGCTCAACCATCCCATCCACATACAGACGGATACACAGATATGCACACACACATGCGTGTACAACTTCACAATCTGAATGCAAACCTGCAACTGGCTCCTAAGGCCACACCCTGCACCCACCTTAAGACCGCCCCCAATGGTCTTCCCTTTTTTTCAGGAGTTCTAGTTGGCAGTCTGTCTCCTAGGCTGTCAGCTCTGTGAGACAGAGATCTCGATACCTTTTGTCATCTCTGGAATGCTTCACATACACAGCAGACATTCAGTCAATACCTGTGGCACCTGCCAGAGCATCATTTGATCTGTGCTGGTGTGTGAGGCAAGGGAGGTGGGAAGGGAAGATTTCCACACTAACTCTGCGTCTCCTCTTCATAGGCCAATCTGAACAGGCCTGAACGGTGCAGCAGAGAATACCGTTAAAAGACGACAACCCACAAGGCCAGCCTGGTCTACAGAGTGCGTTCCAGGACAGCCAGGGCTACACAGAGAAACCCTGTCTCGAAAAACCAACAAAAAAAAAAAATAAAGACAACCCAGAAGCTGGCACATTGGGTTGGTGCCCCTCAGTGGTAGAGCTCATGTAAAAAGGTTCTGGGTTCTGTCTACCACTGAAGGAGAGGGAGGGAGTGAGGGAGGCAGGAAGGGAAAGAAAAAGCACACAGGAAACAGGAAAGAGCTTGCGCACAAACCTGCCTATCCCTGACATCATATCTGTGGACTTATATCTTTCCTAGATCCCATTCACGGAACCTAGCGGGGCTGGCACAGATAAACTCCCTTCTGCTTGGCCATCGAAAGCCCAGTTGATGCCAAACCTCTTTTCACCACACAGAGGCGGAAACTCAAACTCCAAGGCCCTCTGACCCAAACTCACTTCTTTGTGTTATCCCATTGCCTGTGGATTCCGCCACAAACTAAACAATTGCTACATGGTATCCATTTCCTCACTGGGAGGTCTTTGGAGGCTCGGCCTGCACACCTCCCTCTGTATCTGTCTCTTTGTACTTTGTGGCCACTCTGTGGAAGAAGCTTGGCTCACTTTCATTACCCTACCTCACTGCAGGCTCGCAAGCAGTTTGCCAAAATAAATCTTCCCTCAAGTTGTACCTCTCAAGGATTTGTCACCACAACGGAAGTGTAAGTGACACACTTGTTTTGTCTTCAGACCGCCATTCTGCAGGCCTCAGTTTTTTGATAACCCAAGTCTCACATCCACCTCCAGGGGAACTGGTAGGAGAGAGAGGAAACGACAGTCCAGGTCAAATAGAAACAGTCACAACTGGGCTGGAGTGATGGCTCAGTGGTTAACAGCACTGGCTGCTCCTTCAGGTGACCCAGGTTCAATTCCCGGCACCCACATGGCAGCTGACAACTGTCTGTCACTCCAGTTCTAGAGGATCCATTGCATCATGGATGCATGTGACCATATCTGTGCGTGCAGGCAAAATACCTGTACACATAAAGTAAATAGATCTTTAAAAAAAATGTCACATCAAATCCACTAAAGAGGACCACCAGGCTCTCGGCACCCACGGGCACAGAAATATATCAGGTAAAATCACAGAATACAATTCTTCTATTCAAATAGATGCTGGAGAAGGAGCCAAGACCAGGAGTTCTACATCTGGATCCACCTCAAAGCCCGCCCCCAGTGACGAACTTTCAACAAAGCCACACCCACTCCAACAAGGCCACGCCTCTTAATAGTGCCACGCCCCTTTTTGAGACAGGGATTATCTCTGTAGCCCTGGCTGTCCTTTTTTAATTTTCATGTGAGTACACTGTAACTGTCTTTGAAGAGGGCATCGGATCCCATTACAAATGGTTGTAAGCTGGGAATTGAACTCAGGACCTCTGGAAGAGCAGTCAGTGCTCTTAACCGCTGAGCCATCTCTCCAGCCTGGCCATTTTCACTCAAACTACTACAAAGAGTCAGCAGTGAGGGTGCTTGCTATTCAAGCCTACCAACCTAAATTCAATCCCTGGAACTCATGGTGGAATCAAAGAACAGACTCCAGAAAGTCGTCTTTAGGTCTCTACACTCCCTGTGTGGCACAGGTACCTCCACACTTGGAAACACGTAACACACACACAAGGAGAAATGAGGGCAAAAGGGGGAGGGGGGGCTACGTAAATATTCCGAAATCTGAAAAACACCAGACTAGGGACTACTTTGTCCCTAAGCATTTTGGGCAGATGATACTGAGCCTGTAATCTGTCTTTCCCTCTTCCCCAATAAAATGTATGCTTTCACGATGCCTGGCTCCGTCAACCAGACGCAACCTAGAAGCTCCTTGAAAGAAAGCCTCAATTAGGCGTGTCTGGGGGAAACATCTTCGTTGCCTTAACTGATGTAGGATGCTCCTCCTCCCCATAAGTGTAGGTGGGGCGTTCTGGTCACAGCCCAGGGAAGGCTTTTCCTTCTTTGCTCTCTCCAGCTTCACTGGAAAGTTCAGCTACTCAGTTGTTTCCACTGCTGATTCCTTCACTGACTACAAACAGGTTCTTTAGGTTTCCAACATAGATGAAGAGAAGCATCTCTCCAAGAGCCCACCAGGCCCAGCTTGGGACTGCTGGGACCCACAACTACCTGGGACTAAAGAACTACCAAGTTCTCACCCTCTCCAGTGTGAGACAGTCATTGTTGGACTATTTAGACCTGTCACGTAAACCAATCCAATAAATCTTCTTCTGACATACATTCTTTCTATTGGGTCTGTTCCCTTAGAGCGGTGGTTCTGAAACTCTGGGTCGTGACCCCTCTGAGAGTCAAATGACCCTTTCACAGGGGTCACCTAAGACCATCAGAAAACTCAGATATTGACAATTCATGACAGTATCAAAAATACAGTTATGAAATAGCAACAAAAATAGTTTTCTGGTTGGGAGTCACCACAACATGAAGAACTGTAGATCTTCATGAAGAACATGAAGATCAAAGGGTCACAGCATTAGGAAGAGAACCACTGCTCCAGAGAATCCCGGCTAATACAGATCCACACGACCAAATTCTTGTGTCTGTTTTCTTCAGACACGCCACTGCCTAGCACCTGAAGCTAAGAAATATTTTTTTAATGAAATGCCATAGAAGTAAGTAGGAAAGTGTTTTGATACTATATCACGCATAATAACAGATCAGGCTGAATCATTTGTGTTAAATTTTTACCCACACAAGGAGCAATGATGAGACAATTGGGCAGATCCAGATGCTGGGATTTTATATACACAGCCTGGATTCTGCAAAAGTGCTAATGTCCCTGGGCACGGTGGTGCATGTGTTTTAATTCCAGCACTAGGGAGGCAGAGGTGGGCAGATCTCTGTGAGTTCAAGGCCAGCTTGGTCTACATAGTGAGTTCCAGACAATGTCTCTAAATAAATAAATACATAAATAAAACCACTTGCTGGTGTCATGGGGACAAGGGGGGGGGGGGTTTTAACAGGAAAACTGACTAATGAGCCACCACAATTAAATCCCTGTGGCTTGATCTTGGATGCTTTAAAACAGCTGTAGCAACTATTGGAAATACCTGAGCATGGACGATGTATTTGATGCTATTGTTGCACCTGTAACTATGTGGCGGTCAGACTGGGACTTAGCATGTGAATATCCTGCTTGGGGGGTGAGTCTAGCTGAGACTCCTAGCAGTGGGGGATATGGATCCTGAAGAGGCCACTTCCTGTATCCAGGCAGGACTCCCAGTGGAAGGGTAAGAACATCAACCCACCCACAAAACCTTTGACCCAAAATGTGTCCTGTTTACAGAGATGTGCAAGGACAAAGATAGAGCAGAGATGGAGGGAATGGCCAGGCATTGCCTAATTGAGACCTATCCCACGAACAAGAACCAATCCCCCACACTGTGAATGATAATGTTATGCCTGCAGACAGAAACCCAGTATGACTGTCTTATGAGAGGCACCACCCAGCAGCAATGGAAGGAGATGCAGAGACCCACACCCAACATTAGATGGACCTTGGAGTCTTGTGGAAGGGTTGGGGGAAGGATCGAGGGACCTGAAGAGGACAGGGTCTCCACAGGAAGACCAACAGAGTCAACCAACCTGGACCCTTGGGGGCTCCCGGAGATGGAATTACCAACCAAAGAGCAAACAGAAGCTGGACCTAGGCCCCTTGCACATATGTAGCAGATGATCAGCTTGGTCTTCACGAGGGTCCCCCAAACAAATGGAGGAGGGGCTGTCCCTGAACCTGTTGCCTGCTTGCCTGCCTGCCTGCCTGCCTGCCTGTCTGTGGATCCCACACCCCTAAATGGACAGCCTTGTCTGGTCTCAGCAGGAAAGGATGTGTCTAGTCCTGCAGCAACTTGATGTGTGGAGATGGAGAGGTTGGACGGTGGGGGTGTGGGGGTGAGATGGGGAAGTGGGGTCGTTCACAGCCGGACGGGGGCTTCCCTTTCTAAGGGGAGTGGGGGAAGGACTTACATAGTGGGTAATGGGAGGAGAGGAAAGAAAGGCTGATATTGGGTTGTAAAGTGAATAAATAAATTTAATTTTTAAAAAGTCAAAAATAAAATATGATGATGATGATGATGAAGATGCAGCACACCTGAGCTACAGCACAGACACACACACACACACACACACACACACACACACACCCAGCATCCTGGGATGACTGCCAAGAAGTAACTCTGGAGTAGCACCAGCCTGAACCAGTAGGAAGGACTATGTGTGTGCTACCCGTGACAGAGCTGGAGAAATGGAGCCCTTCCGAGGCTGGAGGACCACCAGCGCTGAGCTTTTTGTGCCGGTTGGACTTTGGTTTTATTTTGACTTGCTTATAACTGTGCCACGATCCATCCCTCTTGGAGATTGTAGGAAAGTTTGTAAGTTATTTTATTTTATAGGAGCCCACAGCTGAGAAACTTTTTTAAAAAGAGACTGAATATTTTAGAAAGACTTTAGATGTTTTAAAGAGACTGAACTTTTAGTGTTTGACTTTTTTTAAAGACTATGGTAATTTTAAAGGTTTCAGTGTTTAATAGTGAGGTATTAATATTAACGTGCCGTCTTGGAGACAAATAAGAAAGAAATGGTTCTAGCTGCATGGTGAGATGCTTGCGTGTCAAGTTGACAAAGGGTCAGTCATGCTGGCTTGTTTTTGGTCAATTTGATACAAGCTAGAGTCATTTGGGAAGAGGAACTCTCAATTTAGAAAAGGTCTCCATAGGATTGGCCTATAGGCAACTTTGGGGGTTTTGCCTTGATTGGTCATTGAACCTGGGTAGATGATTCTGGGGTATAAAAGAAAGGCTGAGACCAGGCAGTGGTGGCACATGCCTTTAATCCCAGCACTTGGGAGGCAGAGGCAGGCGGATTTCTGAGTTCAAGGCCAGCCTGGTCTACAGAGTGAGTTCCAGGACAGCCAGGGCTATACAGTGAAACCCTGTCTCGAAAACAAACAAACAAACAAAAACAAAAACAAAAAGCAGGCTGAGAAAGGCTTAAAGGGCAAGCCAGCAAGCAACACACCTCCATGACCTCTGCTTTAGTTCCTGCCTCCAGGTTCTGGCCCTGACTTCCCTCAGTGATGGAGTATGACCTGGAGTTATAAGATTTTAAGAAGTTAACCCTTTCTTCCCAAGCCCCTTTTAGTCATAGTGTCTTATCACAGCAGTGGAAACCCTAAGTAAAGTGGCTTAGTTAGGGTTTTACTGCTGTGAACAAACACCATGACCAAGGCAAGTCTTATAGGGACAACATTTAATTGGGGCTGGCTTACAGGTTCAGAGGTTCGCTCCAGTATCATCAAGGCAGGAGCATGGCAGCATCCAGGCTGCATGGTGCAGGCAGAGCTGAGAGTTCTTCATCTTCATCTGAAGGCTGCTAGCCGAAGACTGGCTTCCAGGCAGCTAGGATGAGGGTCTTAAGCCCCCACCCACAGTGACACACCTACTCCAACAAGGCCACACCTCCTAATAGTGGCACTCCTGGGGCCAAGCAGATCCAAACCAACACATAAGGCAACAGCCTCAGTTGCAATGGAGACCCCAGGATGTTGGAGCTGCCAGGGCCAGGGAAAGATGGCCTAGGGCAGCAAAGGGTTATATGTGCAGCCAACCTAAGCCTATGAAATGAGCTATTTATTACACAGATGTCAGAGCTGGAGAAGCAGAATTGCCCAAGCCTTTTGAAGCCCAGGAGATCATGACTGAGTTCCAGATTCTGAACTATAGAACATGGATTTTGGTTTAGCTTTTCTGTTTGGTTTTTTTTAATTTGAGACAGCCTTGGCTGTCCTGGAACTCAGTATGCAGGTCAGGCAGGCCTCAAATTCACAGAGATCCACCTGCCTATGCCTCCTGAGCATTGGGATTAAGGAAATGTGCCACCATACTGTGCTTTAGTCTTTTGTTTTGTTTTGTTTTGTTTTGTTGTTGTTTTTCGAGACAGGGTTTCTCTGTGTAGCCCTGGCTGTCTTGGAACTCACTCTGTAGACCAGGCTGGCCTCGAACTCAGAAATCCGCCTGCCTCTGCCTCCCAAGTGCTGGGATTAAAGGCGTGCGCCACCACTGCCCAGCCCGTGCTTTAGTCTTAATATGCCCTGGTTCTTTCCTTTGGGGATAAGAAGTACTGACTTCTTAAGTTTATGTCTCTTTTCTTTTGGTCAGAGTATTTCTATCACAGCAACACAATGGAACTAGCGCGGAGAGATAAAGAGAGAGGCCAGTAGCAGTGTGACTCTGGTGTGTGACTGTCGATTATCTCCCTAGACAAGGGGACACATGAAGAATATTCTGCTTGCTGAGGTCAGTTCTGAGTACCTGTTGAGGCAAAGTGCTGCACGGGCTCTACTTGAGGAAGTAGGTAAGATCAGTTCCAGCCCCACCCATGGTAGAAAGGTCACTCGCTAGGCAGCAAGGATAGCTGTGTGCACACAAAGTGGTACCCATGGCCCATACTGATGGTGTGGTGCTGGAATTGTCACCCGATGCACTGAGGGATGATGGGGGTTTCGGGGATACAACAGAGTCTGGAAAAGAAAGAAATCTAGACACTGTCTCTGATCGGAAAGGATCTGTTTAATCCCTTACTATAAGGCTTTGATAGGAGAGAAGAATGACAACTCCACCCCAGTATGACCTCTCTCCCACTGCCCAGGCCACATGTCTGCCATTTGTAATTTCTCATCCCTACACCCTTCCCACCAACATTGATGCACTCAGAGGGCCAGTGCCACGGTTTGGGGGAGCTCTACAGACACCGGAACAATAAACCAGATCTTCTTTGTTTCCCAAAGTATCCAGCCGACAGTATTTTGTTATATTGAAACAGAAGGGCTGGAGAGATGGCTCAGCGGTTAAGAGCACTGACTGCTCTTCCAAAAGGTCCTGAGTTCAATTCTCAGCAACCACTTGGTGGCTCACAGCCATCTGTTATGGGATCCGATGCACTCTTCTGGTGTGTGTCTGAGGACAGCGACAGTGTACTCGTATAAATAATAATAAACAAATAATATTTAAAAAAAAAAAAAGAAAAGAAACAGAAAACAGACTAAGATAGACTATTCTAACCTATGGTCATATGCATTAATTCACTTGCAACAAATTTCCGGAACCTTATCTGATGCTTTCCACGTCAGAGGATTCAATGCGTCTCAGAGCAGTCTACTTGACATCACACAGCTCTGATTGCTGTACTTGGAGAGAGAAGCCTGCGCACTATGGACCCTAATGCCCTTGTTACAAGCCCTGCCCAAATCTACACTCCCGCCGCTTCCTCAGCAGAAGCACAGCTGTGCTTGCAGTACTCGCTTGGCTGCTGAGGAAGTAGCAGAAGTCTCTAAATTGTTGTCAAGACAACCAAAACACAAACACAAATCTCTTTGGGATCCCACCAGGAAGCAGTTTTTTAGCACACATGACCAAAATAAATAGGCTTCTCTCCTCCCCTCCTCTTCTCTCTGTCTCCAGCTCCTGTTCTTGCCACATGGTGGTGTGTGCTAAAAATGCGTACTGGGAAGCTTTCCACCTTTGAGGTTAAAGACAGCTTCTGCAATGTTGTTTTTGCTCATGTTTGAAAATGTACATTGGGTGGTGTTGTTTTTAAGCATCCAGTTTCATAATACTAGTTCAGAGTCCATAGTGTGATGGCCTGGCATACTGCTGGCAAAACTGAGTCTTACTGGGTACTCACTGCCTGATGTGGTCCAGCATGCTAACTTTCCATGGCTAGTTTCCACAATGTGCCCACTGACCCCGAGGGGAGAGCATTCACAAGGCTGGCTGCACTGTCCCCATGTGGCATAAAAAGGAGAAAACCCACACATGTATAACAGGGTTAAAAAAAAAAAAGATGGGCTGGAGAGATGGCTCAGCAGTTAAGAATAATGGATGCTCATCCAGAGGTCCTGAGTTCAATTCCCAGCAAGCACATGGTGACTCACAACCATCTGTAATGGGATCTGATGCCCTCTTCTAGTGTGTCTGAAGACAGCAACAGTGTATTCAAATATATAAAACTAAATAAATCTTAAAAAAAAAAAAAAAAAGAAAAGAAAAAAAAATCCACCCCGATGTTCTTGAGCCCTTGACTTTGTAAGATCAATAAGCAATCAGGGAATGACCCACAGGCCAATGCTAATCCCATCATGGAGCACTCATCAAAAGAAACAGAGTCAGACACACCAAGTACACAGTAGGCGCACCAAGGTTCTAGGCAAGGTTCATAGGGACAGGTAAAGAGACCACAACATATGGCCCACTCTCACTTTACCTGTCTCAATGACCTTAATATCAGAAGATAAAGCCTCCAGGCCAAAGGCAGGAGCCTGAGACTGTAGCAAAGAGTTACCAACAGGGATCCAACCTAAAACCAGCCTGTACCTCGAGCAGGAAGCGTGTCTTCCAACAAGTGACCAAGCACAAAGACTAGCCACCAAGCCTCTCCAGCAAGGGTAAGACTTTGGTATTCGGTAAATACACTCTGCCACCTTCTAGGCAACTGAGGGTAAAGCTGACAGGGTATAGATCAACTAAGGCTTCGGGGCTGTGTGACATAGCTTTGAAACAAAACAGGAAGCTGAGTGCCAGCTGCATGCCCTACTTCACCCAGAGCAGATGCACCTGACCAAGACAACAGGGACCTAGGATTCCTGCTAAAGTCCTAAAAGGACCATGGGGCTCATCATGGACTCCATCATCAGGCCCAGGGGATCTCTCAAATCCAGATAGCACCCCAAGGCCGTGGACCTCTCCTTTAAGGTCCATCTTAAACATGCAGCCAGCTTATTTAGATAGGTAGCTAAAGATGCACCCTGTCACACTGTCACATCTGGCCTGGAAAAGACCAGCCAAGAGAAGCCCAGGAACCTAAGGACTGACTCAGTATGGACCAGCTCACTTGTTCTTTGACATAAAGTATCTTCTGACTTTGGTAACACTAAAATGTGTAGCTACCTTCAATACAGAGTGCCTGAGTTCTGAGCCCTTGCCACCCTCGTTTCTGTCCTGGTAGAACACTAAAACTAAAAAGTAACGGTGATGTCAATGGGATTGGTCCTGTGCACCTAGGTAGACTGCAAAGGAGGAGGTGTAACTCACCTCCAAGAGCCAAAAATGTTTCCTGTTTCATCATTCCCCATGGCTAACTGTTACATGCCTCTCGCACCAACACTTCTTCTTCTTTGGGGACTGCCATTCCTTTGAAATCTTCAAAGGCCTTTCTCCCGTGGGACTCCTAGGTCTGGACTATTGGACAGCCCGGCAGACAGGAAGCCTGCTCCTATGACACCAAAAGTTCACAAGAGAACTCCAGGAGCAGCCTCCTGCCCAGCCTCCTGGGTGAGGAGCCATAGGGAGGCCTTGCTTGACACTGAGGAGGAAGAAAGGGTCTTTGTCAGACCCCTAGGATTCTCCATAAACCACCACAACTAGAGGGAAGTGCTGAAGGCAGTGTGGGGTCAGTTCCCAACACTTCCTTCCATCAAAGGATCCAACGCGGCCAGATGAAGCCACAAGCCGCGGGTGCATCTACCCTAATCCACAACCATCGCGTATTCACCTCCACATCCGTCCCGGCAGACCCATTAGCATGTCTTTGAGAAGAATGAATGTGGCCCTACTCTTTTATTTAGGAAATACTTTCCCTGCAGGGCCAGATTTGCCAACTTCAAGGGCGGTATGCCCAGTGCTAATGCCAAAGACCACAGAAAACTACTGAAAACATGGCTTAACATCAGCTCTTATTTGGGAAGGCTTCGGAATTTAATGTGGGTAGCCCCAAGGAAATGACCCCAAATACTGAATCCCCTGGGGCAGTTTTCAAGGGACAGCGCGGTGTGGTGGAGTATGTCAATCTGGTCCGCCAGTCTCAGGGTTTGGATGCTGTTTCTTTCTTTGTTTCTGACTGCTTTTCTATTTCTTGGGACTAAGACTCATTTTGGAAGAGGAAGGGTGATGGGGGCGGCGGGTGTTTCTCATCCTGCTTCATTTTCATCCACGGCACGGGAAAGTGTGCTGGGCACACAGATCATACATAGTTTGCTCTTAATGCTTCGCGGTCGGGCCAAAACCCCGGTTCTCCCACTCTTGCTTGGAAGGATTGGTTTGTTGGTTTGCTTACTGAGAGAATAAACGAATTGCCACAACTCCCTACCCACTCACGCAGGAGGCAGAGGAAAACCAATGCCTCCTCAGAGAAACATACCTCGGGGAGAGAACCACCAGTGGCAGAGGCAAGAGCCATAAGGGCCCAGGGGGCTGCAGGACACGCTGGTCCTCACCCCCTCCACACACACACACATCTACATCCCACACACCCCCACCCCGCCCTGCCCAACTCGCAGCCTGGCAAGCCCCATCGTTGCTGGACGAGCGGCCGCAGATGCAGCGATCGGAGGAGCTCGGGAGCATCTGGGACCCGGCGGCCGGTGCGGGGCGCGGGATGGAGCGCGCGGAACCCGGGGGAGAGCGCGGGAGGCGGGCAGCGCGGGGACAAAAGCGCGCAGGAGCAGGGATCCCCGTAGGATGGGGCCAGGACTCACCCCGAGAAGACACACTTTGAGCTCCCGTATCGCCATCATGTGCTCTGGGTCGGGCCGGGCCGGGGCTCAGCAGCATTGTCCGGGCCGCACCGCGCCCAGCCTGCGTCCAGCCGGCTCCCAGGGCTCTCGCCGGCCGCGGGGTGGAACCGCCGAGGAGGCTATTTCTGGGCCGCGGCCTCCGCTGTCGGTCACGTGTCGTCAGACGGCTCCTCCCGACGCGTCTGGTCTAGCCTAGCCGCCGGGCTTCGGCTCCGCCCGGGCCCCAGTCCACTTCTGCCTCCGATGACAACCCAACATCCGACTGGCGGGCAAACCATCCCCTCCCGCGATCAACTCTGAGCCCGGTCGGGCACCACTTGACCTGGACACACCACCCGTCGCGTCATAAAGAGCCACTCGTACAGTTTATGCTGTTGGCCGTGGTCCCAAGGACCCTTCCAAGTCCCTGGGTAGTCCCACCATAAAGTGACTCTGACCTCCAGATGCGAGGGACCGGGATGAGGAGAGGAAAGGGTTAACTTGTCCCTTCTAATACCCAGGCTTCAAGCTTCCTCCCAAAACTTCACTTCACTCTGCACACATTTTTCTGTATGAAGCAAAGGATGCTTCAAGGAGGATTCGAGAAGCAGCCAATTGTTTCTGCTTCCGAAACTGGAGCTCGAGGGCCTGGGAAAGGAAAGGAGCTCTCTGGAGAGGAAACCCCCTTTCTCCATGTAGAAAATCCTACAGCTGTGTGGGCAGGAGCCCATCCACAAGTACAGCTACAACTGGGGGCTGGCAACCCTTCTGTAGATTCCTCTACTAGAAAACTGAGGCTACGTGCTGCTTCACACAGAGAGGCCATGCCCTCTGGTCTTGGTATGGCCCAGTGTTCCTCCAGCCTCTGGGATGACTTCATTTGTTGCTGTATAGACATGACAGCTCGTTGGGAGTAATCTAAATTTACTGGTACTTCTAATTGTAAGCATGTGTTTTAAATAACACTGGATGAGGCTCAGTTGGGAGAGTGTGCTTACCCAGCATGCCTGGGTTTGAACCCCTGCCCAGCAGGCATGGTGGCTGTTAGGCAACCTGGAAATAAAACAGATTGACCAGTACAGAAGCAGAACTATCCTTTAAAGAGAACAATGAAGAGCAATTGTCTCTCAGGTGGTGGAGGCCGCCCATGTGTACTTCGGGCTTTCTAGGGCTGAAGAGGGACTTGGGAGAGGGAAGTTTTAGCTGTTGATTGTACAGTTTCAAGGCCCAGGGTCAGCAGAAGTTACCATTTCCTGGCTTTCTTGGCAGACAGGTGTTCTTATTAGTAGAGTCAGGCGTTCCTCCAAGTCTTTGAAATTCCTTGTTTTAGGTCATTAACCCTTGAGAGGCATAAGCCCTTAATTCCAAGCAGGAGGAGAATCAGAAGTTCAAGAGTACCCGGAGCTACCTAGGAAGTTCCAGGCCAGTCTGGATTACATGACATCTTGTCTCAAATAAGCAAAACAAAGGCCAGTTTTAAGATGTATTTGTTTATGGGTTTGAAGTATATAGAGGTTTTATCTGCATGTGCATCTGCACACCAGAAGAGGGCATTGGTGAGCTACAGCTGTGAGCTGCCACGCGGAGGGCAGGGATATGGAACCTGGGATCTGAACTCAGCATCTCTGGAAAATCAGCCAGGGGTCTTAACTGCAGAGATATGTCTCCAGGCCCCCAAAGCAAGTTTTAACAAAGCATTCCGCATCTCCAGTTCTCTGGCCTCTCTCATAGCTTGTCAGGTCTGATCAATGGCTCTTGCCATTTTCCCAGCAGACTGTGGTTATCTGGCAAGCCAGATAGAAGCTACTCAGGCCTGAAGTGGCCTCTCATGGTGGGAAATTCCAAAGTAAGGTCCACAAAAAGAACTCTAGAACCCTGGAGTCGAAACAGGCCGGAGGACAAACTTGCAATCAATTCCAAACTTGTGATTCCCCAGAGTAGCAGGAATTTCATGTCAAGGTACAGGTTCATAGAAGTCTACTTGTCCAGACTGAATTGATCAAAAAGTAGCCATGTGAACACAGGTCTTATTCAAGATCTCTTTTGTGTCAGGACCTCTCCTTGATTCAGCATCCAAGGACAGCAAGTTCTGTGTGGGCAGATTGAAGATAGGCTACCCAACATTGCCCAGTCTGGGCACAATACCTCCTCTATGCTGGGGTTTGCTTAACCGACAACTGTAAGACACGGTTGCAGACACCTCTGTCAAGGCTTTTTCCTGCTTTCACTGGTACCTATAAGTTCCATAACAAGTAGGACTTAGTCTTCCATATTGAAAAGCTGAGTTATGTTTTCCTTTTATTACTTCCTGTGAGCTGAGGGTGACTCATAGAACTGCAGTGTGTACTGAAGAGCATGGACTATACCCAGAAGGACATTCACAAACAAAATGACCGCCTGTTCCCTTCATCTTTCCAGCACTCCTCTTCTGGTCTCTTCTCCATTGAGTGTCTGAGATGTGTGTGTGTGGTTTTTAGACTCCCTTACAAAGGTCCCCTGTCCAAGCTGGGGACCTCACTGAGAATCACTCCAACCTGTTTGTCTTCTCAACTCCTGGACCAACTCAAAACTATCTCATTCCTAACATAGTCAAGCTCCTTGGGGGTGGGGAGTATTGTTTGGAGTTTGTTTTTTTGTTGTGGCTGCTGCTGTTTGCTTCGAAGACAGAATCTGGAGTAGCCCAGGGTGGCCTCAAACTCACCGTGTAACTGAGGCTGGTCTTGAGCTCTCTATGGTCTTGCCTCAGCTTCTCAGGTACTGGAATGACAGCATGTGCCACCACTCCTGGCTTCCTTATGTTGCAACACTAGTCTGTCAGCCAGACATGTCCATGGGTTTATTCTTTTCCTCACAGGGATCTCCCCCTGGACGCTTTGACATGGCCTCATAAAAACCAGATCCCTGAGATGGAGCCAAGGACATGCATAAAGCTGCAGCCGGAAGGAGGACACATGACTGTGGGGAAACAGTTTGAGGACATTTTAGGGATGACAGATGCTAAATAGCTTCCAGGTTTTTAAGGGCACAACCTTCTCTGTTGTGCTCTGTTTACTTTATGACAGGTCCATGTTTTGTCACTGAGACACCCAGGCCTTATAAAAAGAAGTTTGTTTGTTTGTTTTTGTTTTTTGTTTTTTTGAGACAGGGTTTCTCTGTGTAGCCCTGGCTGTCCTGGAACTCACTCTGTAGACCAGGCTGGCCTTGAACTCAGAAATCTGCCTGTAAAAAGAAGTTTGTTTAGCTCGCAGTTTGAAAAGTGTTAGAGTCAAGCTGGGAGGTGGTGGCATGTGCCTTTAATCCTTAATCCCAGTGCTTGGGAGGCAGAAGCAGACAGATCTCCGAGTCTGAGGCCAGCCTGGTCTACAGAGTGAGTTCCAGGACAGCCAGGGCTACACAGAGAAACCTTGTCTCAGAAAAACAAAAAACAAAAAACAAAACAAAACAGAACAAAACAAACAACCAGGTGGAAGTTCAAAGTGGACAACTTAGGCTCTGACCTGACTGGCTCTGCCAGCACCTCGTGCTTGATGGCTGGGGCAAGAGTGCTTGTGGGAAGAACACCTCTTAGCTCAAAAAGCCGACAGGCAACTCAGTGGTCAGTCTCATTCCTACAGTAATTCATTGAAGAGAGAGAAAGACAAAGAGCGACTGCTCTCAGAGCTCCCAGGAGAGATGCCTTTACTCCCTTGTAAGGCAGTCTTCCAATGATCTAAGAACTTCCCACTGAGCCCTGTCCCTTCAAGTCCCATCTTCAAGCATTACCAAACTGAAACCAACTCTCCTAACTTTGGGAGGCACAGTCAAACCATATGCAAATCGTGTACTCAATCTGAGGCCTACAAATCTGAAAAAGTTCTGATATAATTTAAGCAAGGATTTAAAAAAAAAAGAAGTGGCATTTTAGTTAGGGTTTTGTTGGAGATTGGTTCCCATACATGGTTGGAAATTGTGTGTTCAAACGCTAAAGGTCCTTGTCCCCAACTGGTTTTTGATACATCAGTAGATGCCAGAAGCCAATGGCTGGGCAAAGGGAGCCAGGGCAGGACCCTTAGAGTTGCTCAGGTTAAGACACAGGGGGGAGGAGACAGAGGATCACCATGATTCTGTGGGAGACAGAAGAGATTTAGAGCTGCAGGAGAGAGAGCCAAGGAGCCATGTAAGAATTCAGGTAAGTGGCCACTGGCCCCCTCCCCGATTGGGTCTGGGGTAGCAGGGAAGGTTTAGGAGGGCCCATCCTTTGAGGTAACCAAGGCATTTAAAAATTAACTGGTGTGTGTGTGTGTGTGTGTGTGTGTGTGTGTGTGTGTGTGTCTTCCATTAGAGAATCCAAAGTGTTCCTGGGCAGGTGGCTAGAAGTGTGCCACCTGCCACACATAAAGCGGAGTAGCTAAAACTCTTGCTATGGGTGCTACAGGGTTTCATTGCTGTGAAGAGACATCACAACCAACTCTTCTAAGGACAACATTTAATTGGGGCTGGCTTACGGGTTCAGTTGTTCAGTCCATTATCATCATGGTGGGAAGCGTGGCAGCCTGCAGGCGGGCGTGGTGCTTGAGTAGCTGAGAGTTCTGCATCTGGATCATCAGGTAGCAAAGGAGAGACTGTGTTCCACACCAGGTGTAGCTTAAACACAGGAGACTTCAAAGCCCATCCCCCACAGTGACACACTTCCTCCATCAAGGCCATTCCTCTTAATAGTGCCATTCCCTGGGCCAAGCATCCAAACAATGGAGGTCAAGCCTATTCAACCCACCACAGATGTATAACTGACAATGTGCCTAACCCGTGGAACACAAAATGCAAGTTTTGCTCATTAGTACTTGGTAAAATGCAAAGTCAGTGTGCTAAAAAAAATGGATTCCATTTTTGTGCTGCATCAAGGTCTGTGGACCTTGCCCCAAAAGACTTCCTCCCTGACAGGAGCTGTTTTTCACAGGACTTAGTCACAGATAACCAGGCCCAGGTTTTGGTAGCTTCCTCCCAAGCTTGCAGCATCTTCCTCAATCTCCACGTGTGCAGAGTGCCCAATGGACACTCTATGACACCCCTCTTGGGACAGCCGTGAGCCATGTGCTATCTGCCATCTTTCTGTACACCAAGTACAGATGAACCTAAGGGCACATAAGCAGATCTCGCCAAGCACAGACCTCAATGCTGAGAGCAAAGACAAGGTAAAGCCTGGAAAAAAGAAATCCGGTGCTGTATAAAACAGCCACATTACACCAGTATAGGACCACCAAGCAGACTGTAAGCATGCTGTAATAGCCTTCAATTCTGGGAACCCTTGGCTTGGTTGGCACTGCTTGCCTCTTGATGACTTCTAGTTCACATTAAGCTGACTGATAAACAATACCTTCTACAGGCTGAAATCTAAATTCCCTGAGAGACCCAGCAATGCCTTCCTCATGCTAGAAGTCTCTTAGCCCTAGCCCGGCAGTGATGGTGCACACCTTTAATCCCAGCACTTGGGAGGCAGAGGCAGGTAGATTTCTGAGTTCAAGGCAGCCTGGTCTACAAAATAAGCTCCAGGACAGCCAGGGCTACACAGAGAAACTCTGTCTCGAAAAACAACAACAACAACAAAAAAGAAGTCTCTAGGGCTGAACAGTTGAGAGACCCTTGTTTCAGAGGTTTTAAAATGATCTGGCACATTTTGAAGAGACTCCTCCTGTCTGTAGCTTGCCCGGGAATTGCTTTTCATGTAGGACCTTCATCCACTTCATGATGATGTTCAAATAGCACTGGGGCTCCATAGCTCTGGAGAGCTTAGGAGATCACAGCTTCATTGTCATGGTATGGTCTCAGAATCGCCGGCTGTCGGTATGACATGGTTATTGAATCTTCTAAGCCGTGGAAGAGAATACATCTCAGAAGATTCTGTATGGGAATTTGTTCCAACAGGAACGAGTAACTGACCAAGTCTTTACTACCGAAGAAAAAAGTATCCTTTCGTTCTTTCAAAGCTTAAAAGCTTTCAAAGCTTATTGATGAGAGGCAGCAATATTCATAAAGCTGATCTTGTTCTTAATTCAAGAAATTCTAGTTTGGACCGTAACAGACAAGAATGGATGAAGAGGACTGGAGAGACGGCTCAGTGGTTAAGAGCACTGAATGCTCCTCCAGAAATCCTGAGTTCAATTCCCAGCAGCCACATGGTGGCTCACAACCATCTGTAATGGCATCTGATGCCCTCTTCTGGTGTGTCTGAAGACAGCTACAGTGAACTCATATACATAAAATAAATAATTATTTTTTAAAAAAAGTTTTTTTTTTTAAAATAAAAGAATGGACGAAGAAAGCCTGTCCGTTGGGACCATCGAAGTGGCCCACAGGTAAAGGCACTTGCTGCCATGCTTGATAACCTGAATTCAATTCCTGGAACTCACAAGGTGGAAGGAAAGAAATGACTCCTGCAAGTTGTCCTCAACTTCTGTTATGTACACCACAGCATGCACGCATGCACGCACGCACGCAAGCACACACACACACACACACACACACACACACGCGCGCTCGCACGCACACACGCTTGCACACACATACTAAATGTCAAAATACTAAGGTTCACCTGTCTGTGCACAAATGCATGCACATAAAAAAATACTGTATTGAAGCTGTGGCAGTGGGACCTGCTCACATATGGGCATACCAGGAAGTGGAGGAAAAGAGGGAACTGCCAGTGCTTAGCTCCGAACAGAGAAATGGCATTGCCCACATTTATGGGCAGGCCTTCCTTTCTGATAATCCAGTTCCTGTAATAGGAGAAAGAACATCCTGAAGGATAGCAGGGCTAATCCTGGGCAGAACTCAGTTCTCAGACTTTTGTCTTCTCTCTTCTGCCGCTTCCTGGCTGTCTTTGTCTCGGTAGGGAGGGTGGAACCCAGGGCCCTAGGCATTGCTAGGTAAGCATTCCACTGCTGAACCAGTACTCCCAGTGAACACCCCTCCCACCCTGTCTCTTAGCCATTCGTGAATGCTTTAGAGCTTTCTAGTTCGTGACTACTTTTTTACGTTGTCTATAACTGAGCATCGCCAAAGATGTTCTACTGAAGAATTCTGTAGTTATTCCCACTGTGCTGTGTGTCTCACACATCTCTTGCAAACATTTAGTTCCACCAGAGGAATTGGAATTTGTAAACAGCACTGAGTAGATTAAGCGTCGATATTTATTTTATTAATGTGTTTCTTGGTCCTTCCCTTTTCCTTCATCCTTCGAGATTGCCCTCGAAGTCAAGCATCTGCCATCTTGTAGAGTTCACCTGTGCCCCCTTGCCAACCATCCCCCAAGCTGGGCTTGCTGTTTACACTCCCTCATTAGGGAGGGTTGTGAGACCCTCACCTGTGCCTTAATAGCACATGGTCTGAGGGAGGACCTAGAAGCTTTATGCTAGGAAAGACTAGGGGAAGGAGGGGCCATCCCTGTAGCTAGGAAAGACTAGGGGAAGGAGGGGCCATCCCTGTAGGGTAAAGGCTTTCAGGGAGGAGCACCCATATTGCTGTAAGTGAGCCCTCACTTCTGCTCTGTAAGGAAGCCTAATGAACTCACAGGTTCCTCAGTGGGAACTTTGGCTGCCTCCATTTGACCCTTGACCTGAAGAGGGAGGGCAGACACTGCTTAAGTCTCTCCCCGGAAGGACTTTTAGGGAACATCCTCCATCTTCTTGGTGTGAGAAAACAAATCTTCAGTTGAGGTAACTAGAAAGGGATCTTGTTTCTTTGGAAAACAAAACTAAGCTATGAAAACCCAAGAAAGGGCTAAGATTTCCCACTGGGGAATGCCCCATTGACGTGGAGATTTAACAGGCTCTAGGAGCATCATTACTTGAATGGATCAAGTAAAATGTATGAAGGATGAGAACAGTTTCTTTTTTGTTTGTTTTTTGTTTTTGGCTTTTTTTTTGAGACAGGGTTTCTCTGTGTAGCCCTAGCTGTCCTGGAACTCACTTTGTAGACGAGGCTGGCCTCAAACTCAGATATCCACCTGCCTCTGCCTCCCAAGTGCTGGGATTAAAGGCGTGTGCCACCACTGATAAAGGCCCGGCTGAGAACAGTTTCAAACATTTGCTTTCCTCTATTAAAAACTCATAGAGGAGGCCTTAAGTAAAGAATGGCACCTCCGTTACTTGGGAATGACTTTGGTAAAGGCAACCTGGTTCCAAATACAGAAGTAAACAGAAGCAAATCCCAAAAGATTGTTTTTAAAAGCATTTTTATTATGTATCACTTTTTAAAAAAAAATTATTTAATGTATGAGTGTTCTGCTGCATATACACCTACAGGCCAGAAGAGGGCATCAGATCCCCTTATAGGTGGTTGTGAGCCACCATGTGGTTGCTGGGAATTGAACTCAGGACCTCTGGAAGAGCAGCCAATGCTCTTTTTATTTATTTATTTAAAGATTTTATTTATTTTCTCTATATGAGTACACTGTAGCTGTCCTCAGACACACCAGAAGAGGGCATCGGATCCCATTACAGATGGTTGTGAGCCACCATGTGGTTGCTGGGAGTTGAACTTAGGACCTCTGGAAGAGCAGTTGGTGCTCTTAACCGCTGAGCCATGTCGACAGCCCCATGTATCACTTTCTGATTGAAAAAAAATTTTTTTCACCAGTTAACAAGTGGACATGAGCAGAGTATATAAAACACATTTATGAAAATGTTGTACCAGTTTGTACAAAGAATATACACTAATACGACTGTTTAAAAGAAGGGCCAGGCATGGCGGTGCACTCCTGTAACCCCAAGTACTTCCAGACAGATGAAGGCCAACCCTGAGTTCTAGGAAAGCCAGAGCAATGTATTGAGTCCCTGTCTTAAAACAAACAAACAAAAAACCCTGAAACAAATCAAGGTCTGAGGAGACAGCTCAGTTGGTGATGTGTTTGCCATGCCTTATGAGGTCATAAATTTATTCCCCCAACTAGTGTGCAAACCCAGTGCTCAGGAAGCAAATCTCTGGGCCTTTCTTTTTTGATGTTTTTTGTTTTTCAAGACAGATTTTCTTTGTGTAGCCTTGGCTGTCCTGGAATTTGCTCTGCAGACCATGCTGACCTCTAACTCTGAGATTCACCTGCCTCTGTCTCTGCCTCCTGAGTACTGGGCTTAAAGGTGTGCACCACCACCGAGTGGCTCTTGGGACTTTCTAGCAAGCTAGATTAAGTGACTTTCAGACCAGCAAGAGGCCCTGTCCTTAAACAAAAAAATTCTTCGAGGATAGAAATGTATGTGGAAGTTTGGTCTTTATCTTGTATTTGAGAAATTGGGTTTTGGAGCTACGGGATCTATTTGATTTTTTTTTTAATCTCTTAGAATTTCAGTTCATATTATACAATCTGTGTTTTATCTGTTAAGTAATATCCAACAGGGAGAGATGTTGGAATAACTGTGGATAACTAATTTCCCTAAGCAGATGTATGCATTCCCGAGGATCTGATTACTCAGTGTAGTGATAATTTGGCTTCTTTGAGAAACACAGAAATTTTTATGGGAATGTTTTTGTTTTAATCCCAGGTGTGGGATATGGGGCTGCTTCATATTGTCCACAGAAGCTGACTGTGGTTTGCCTTCTGCTCTAGCAGGGGCGTGATTTTGCCAGCTGCAGATAGTTTCTGCCATTTGGAATTCTGGAGACTCTCCGGAGGGTATGTAATACTAGGGCCGGAGAGGTGGGGTTGTTGGTTGCAGTTTGTTAAGCAGTTG
>JADRCH010000066.1:5952476-5971295 GCA_019843965.1 Rhynchomys soricoides | reverse complement strand
CTCCCCCGGCGCAGACCTCTCGCTGCTCCAGGAGGACCTGCCGGAGGACGCGGACGGACGTGAGTGGCGGGCGGCCCGGCAGCCCGGAGGGCGGCGGGCGAGCGGGCGGACTCGGGACTCCGCCGCGCCCGGGGCGCCCGCGTGGCCCGGCCTTGGCCGCCGCCCGCAGGCTCGGGCCGCGGGGCGGCTGTTGGGGAAGCAGAAGCCGGTGGGGTGGAGGCCGGAGAGGGGACATGGGTGTGTTTTTCCTGAGTGTCTTCCGCACCCTCGTCTGGAGGAAGGCGGCGGCGGGCGCCGGGAGGTGTTTCCGCAATGCCTGGGGTCTGCGCGGCGGCGGTGCGGTGCTCGGCCCGCCCTCTGGGGTTTCCTCGTCCGAGTGTGTGCAGATTACATACCTGTGTTTTACTTGAGCTTTGAGCCGTTTTGGGTCCCCACCACCACCACTCACATATTTGATTTCCGATTTTCTGGGAGGTTAGAAGGTGTGGCCTTGGCAGGATGCAGTGACTAGCTTCAGAGAGCAGCTTTTTAAAAACTGAGTCTTCAAAGCTTATTCGCGTTCTTAAATGCTAACATTGCAGGTTTCCATTGAAATACTAGAGTTTTTAAAGAGTTGATTCTTTTTATACATTAAAAAAACCCCGCCCAACTTGTGGATATCGTTTCCATGTGATGAAGGAAATGAATTATTTAGAAAGATATCTTTCATTTTGAGTGTGTTTTGTGTTTTTCTAAGCTTCAAAAAATAATAGGGGTTGGATACAGAAAAGGCTATGAGTTAGCTAAGTTCATATGGGAAGAAGTTGTAAATTACATTTATGTAGAAATGATTTCTACTCATGTTAATGTTTCCAGATACTGGTGAAAAATCAAGTCAGTAGATATGAAATGCATTTTAGGAATAAAGTGTGCACAAAAAGTATTAAGCATAGATCGTGGGAGACTTAAGGAGACCAAGAAGTATGCAGAGTTGAGCTGATTACCATGCTACACGAGCTGTCTGGTTAGAACCTGCCCAGACTGGGGAGTGTGATTTTATACCTGTCCAGGGACTCCGGAGAGGTGGCGAGGCCGTTGAAATTGCTTCTCCAAATACTGTGCAGATAATCACTAGCATTGTCTGATATGATTTTCTTTACCCATTTAAATTCCTGTTCTGAGCAAAGGGAGGTGTGGCATTGAGAAAGTGTCTTAGTCAGCGCTTCTGTTGGTATGATGAAACAACATGGCCAAAGGCAACCCGAGGAGGAGAGGTTTGTGTCCCCTGTTCTTCCTTATCACAGTTCATCTTCATCATCAAGGTACTCCGGGCAGCAGCTCACACAGGGCAGGAATCTGGAAGCAGAAGCCGATGCAGAGGATGCAGAGGCGGTCGCACTGCTTACTGGTTTGTCCCTCCTGGCTTGCTCAGCCTGCTTTCTCAAAGCACCCAGGATCCAGAGATGGCACTACCAACAACAGGCTGGGCCTTCCCACGTGGGTCCCTAAGAAAATGCCCTCTAGGCTTGCTAGTGCCATCTCAGGTGGCTCGACCTGTGTTAACCTGGTATAACACAAACCAGCACAGAAGGCTTTTCTACAGAGTATTTTTAAAGCAGGTAGTCATATCAGACCTACCTGTTGCTCAATCTGCTAGAGGACACGGGTGCTCTTCTTAAGTAGTTGTCTTAAGGGAGCAGTACACAGCGAAACACAGCTTAGTAGTACATAATCAAAGCACCTATTAATTTTATTCATCTCTCCCAAGGTTAGGATTGGAGACGTCCCGATTGTAATTTTGAGGCCCAAGCCTCTTGTAAATCTTTGTGGCTGTAGTGGAACATCCGAGTATTTGTCCCTGTAAGTCAGCGGTGCACCCGGGAAGAAAGTGCAGTGCAGTCAGTCTCTACTTGGCTGTTGGGGAGCACAGTCTGGAAGGAAGTGTTTCACAGTAAGCTGGGTTAGGCTGGGTCTGACTGGTCACAGCTTGAGCCCTCTAGTAGTTCATAGGCAGCTCTCAAGAGTGCTGTCAGGCAGTGTCAGCTGCCTTGTTGCAGTCTTGGCAGGGGTGCTTTGGATCAACTAGAATAGCTCCCTTAGCTCTGTGGTGCCTCTGCCTGTCATTGAGACAGGTAAACCCTACTTTATGTCCTCATTCCTACACGAACATGAACTGATGTGTGGCACTCAGAACAATACTGCTATGAGTCGTGAGCAAAGCTGGCTTCAAGAACCAGAGAAGGATGTAGAGGCATTGGCAGTATGGAGTCTATACTTGGAAAGGTTGCTAACTGCTTGCAGTTTACCTTTAAGGCGTAATTCTCAGTTCAGTGTAGGTTAGAACACATCTGAAGGCACAAATATTTTATTAGCTATTTATAATTTGGTTGAAGCCATTCTTAGAGTAATTGCTGGTTTTTTCTCAGTTGCTAAAGTTTAACAGGTTAATATCTTTACTAGGAGTGTTCAAAATCCTGAGTATTGTTGACTACTTTGATCTCTGGTGAAGGAGAAGAATGAGGAGAGCATCCAACTATAGTGCACGTGTGAACAGCATGAGGGTTGGTAAGGAGGTGCAAAGGCTGTTCACATCCTAGAGCAGAGCTTCTCACAGCCTTCCCGAGGCTGCCGCCCTTAGACAGTCCCCACCATAACATCACTCTTGTTGCTACGTCATCACTGCAGTTTTGCTTGTTAGGAATTGTAATACAATTATCTTTGTTTCCTGGTGGTCCCAGGACCCCTGTGAAGGTCATTCAATCCCAAAGGGCTGGTGACCCACAGGTTAAGAACTGTCCTAGAGGTAAGGGTAGTAGAGGGCCTGGGGACTGTGGAACACAGAACTCTGGCTGCCCTCACAAGTGAACTTACCGACTTGTGAGGGTGATTTTCTCTTTTATGGAGGGCAGCCAGAGTTTTCCCGGAGTCCTCCCTGTACCAGCTGGGTGCCCTCATGATAGGGAGAAAATGATTTTGTGGTCAGGCCCTAGAATCTTGGTTGTCTTTTCTAGATAAATGGTCTAGGCTATGTTGGAAGGGAGGGCAATTCCTCTATCGCCCAGGGAGACAAAGAGAGGACACAGTGGGAACCAGGTCTTGACTGAGGGTCTTACAAGGTCTTATAATTTCAGTCCCAAAGTGTGTACAGAATTGGTAGAGTGGGAGAAAGAGCTGACCAAAGACGTATTTGGCTGATACTTTTGGAGAAAAAACCTCCTACAGTCTTAATAACTGAAAGATGTGTATGTGTGTGTATAATCATTTATGAAAGGCCACAAAGAGGTAAATATAGTTATTATTTGAAAGTATTAAAATTAACTTGAGGAATGTAATAAAATATTTGAAAATTTTCAGTACTGTATTGTGTAAAGCATTTTACATTTCCAAGTAAAGGCAAACAAGTGACTCCATTTGAATAGCTGTCTAAGCAGATTTCAGAGTAAAAAACCCTTTGTAATTTTGATTATCTTGACTAATGGAGTTAATACAGATTTTTAGAGAAATGCTTCAGCATTTTCTTGTCAGTTTTTCCAAAGCTACAATTCAATGTTGCTGAGTTCTTGGAAAGGGTGAGCTAGGACTTAGAGATAGTCAAAATTGTTAATGTGCATAGAACTTCTCTGTGGGTGTTTGAGTAAAACTTATTAAAACTGCAGATCTTACTTGAAGAGCGCTTCCACTTGGTAGTTTCCAGTAGCTCGAAGACATGTTCTTCCACTGTGCTGTGGTCACCTAGTTCTGATGATGTCCACCTTAGCCACAGAGCTCCCTAAGTGCAGGTGAAACTTGAACTAGGCCTTCTTACAATATTGTATTTGGGCTGGAGAGGTGGCTCAGAAGTTAAGAGCATCCTGCTCTTCCAGAACACCCAGGTTCAATTCTCAGCACCCACTTGGTGTCTCTCAATTGACTGTAAGTCCAGTTGCAGGGAATCCACCTTCAGACCTTCATGACTACCTGGCACGCTGTACAAAGACATACACCCAGGCAAACCACCTAGACACAGAAATCCAAAGAAATAAGTTATGTAATTTAGAGTTTGTCTTTTAAATCGCCTAGTTTAAGACATAATAGCTATACAGACAATTTGTTGGACCCCTTGCCGGAAACTCTTTTGAAAGTTAATCTAGATGATGCTTTGGATTGGTTTACATAGGGATGCTTTGGAGCTGGGGAATCTGGCTCAGTGTTTGTTTACTCTTATTTTAACACTGACAAAGCAACAAAGCATGGTGCTGAGTTTTTGAAGCTGGATGTGCTGTGTACCATTTCTCAGTTCCCATTCCTGGGGTTTTAGAGACCTGCCACAAGACTGTTTGGGGTTTGCAGGCACTGCTAAAGCAGAGGACAGAAACGCTGGCCTAGAAGGAGCTCCAGCTGTATTCCTTTCTGACTCCATTTCCACTTGTGTGTGTGTGTGCGCGCGCGCACGTGCATGCTTAGGAGTGCAAGTGCCCACAGAGGCCAGAGGTGGCATCTCCCTGAAGCACTTTTGTCTGCTTTTGAAAATCAACCCTCAACAAGGTTCGCCAAAGGAGAGGTGTGGCAAATAGTTATAACACGGGGCTCCCTCCATCTGGTAGCATTCAGGGAGTCTGGGAAGGGCCCTCGAGAGGCATGTTTAAGTGTTCTGTGGGCTGGGCTGGAAAGTGAGCTTGGGCTAGTGTTAGCCGGAGCTAGGGAGGCGGGTGAGCAGTTAAGAGTGTTTACTGCCAAAACAAACAAATGCAGGGCAGTGGTGGCTCACACCTTTAATCCCAGCACTCAGGGAGGCAGGGGCAGGTGGATTTCTGAGTTCCAGGCCAGCCTGGTCTACAGAGTGAGTTCCAGGACAGCCAGGGCTACACAGAGAAACCCTGTCTTGAAAAAACAAAAACAAACAAAAAAAAGAGTGTTTACTATAATTGCCGAGGCCTGGGTACAGTTTTCAGCACCCATGTTGTGTCCCCTGTCCACTTTGTGTGTAACTCCAGTTCCAGGGAATCCAACATCAGGCCTCCAAGAGCTCTGTACTACACATGTGGTGCACATAAATCCACACAGGCTCACTTTGTCTTTTCTTTTTTTTTTTTGTTTTTTTGTTTTTTTGTTTTTCAAGACAGGGTTTCTCTGTGTTGCCCTGGCTGTCCTGGAACTCACTCTGTAGACCAGGCTGACTTCGAACTCAGAAATCCGCCTGCCTCTGCCTCCCGAGTGCTGGGATTAAAGGCGTGCGCCACCTCTGCCCGGCCGGTGACTCACTTTCTAACTTACCGTTTTCAGTATCCTTAGGGAATTGGTTCCAATTCCCAGTACCAAATACTGCTTGCTTGGCATATGAAGGAGTCCCTTTGCCAAAGGGCATCTTTGCTTATAACTTAAGCATACTGAATGATCTCTATATTTCTTATATTATCTAATACAGATAGTTGTGTTATTTAGGGAATAATCGCCAGAAAGTGTGTGTATGTGTTGAGTATAGCAGCAGGCTCTTCTCCCCACATTTAGTTAAGAGTCGAGGATGCCACCCACATTTGTGGACATGGAAGGTCCATTGTGCTGTAGGCGAGGGCTGGAAGATAATGAGTTTGAGGCCACTCTAGGAGACACAACAGCAGAGTCTAGGCCTAGGCTTTGTCTCAAGAACCAAAAATAATGGTCTGGTGAGATGAGTCGGTGGTAAAGGCCACCAGACCTGGCAACCTGAGTTAATCTCTAGGACCCACTTGGTAGAAGGAGAGAATAAATCTCTACAAGTTACCTTCTGACCACCAGACTCTCATGTGCATATACATACAGCAGTAAGTGAACTCTCGTGTGCATATACATACAGCAGTAAGTGAACTCTCGTGTGCATATACATACAGCAGTAAGTGAATACATGTATAAAAAGCTTAAAAACCCAGAATTACAGAAACGGTGAGCTGTCAACAGGACATTGTATCAGTTACTCATAAAGCCATTCTACAGGGACAATGTCAGATATTTACAAATGTCAGTTACAAAGTCATTCTACAGGCCAGTGTCAGTTACTCGGAAACACTCAACTACTTGGCCCGTCCCTGACTTTAATGTGTTGTAGTAACACCTTGCATGCTGTTGCAGAGCACACATTCAAACTTGGCTTCTCTCTTGCTGAAGGTACATGTAAGGATTGAATCATGTGCCTTTCGAGTTTGCCTCTTTACAGTATTGGGCTAGGCGTGGTAGAACACTTGCCTGGCTTTTGCAAGTGTTCTGGTTCTATCTCCACTGCGTGCATACATGCATGCATGCACGCACGCACGCACGCACGCACGCACGCAGGCCCCCCCCCCCACACGAATGTACTCCAGGCATGATGGTGCAGACCTTTAATCCCCATACAGAGGCAAGTGGATCTGTCCTGAGTTTGAGGTCAACCTGGTCTATATAATGAGTTCTGCAACAGCCAGAGCTGCATAATAGAGAGTCTCAAATATAGATCAACTTAGCTTTCTTCCTCCCAAAGTGACTTAATTATGTTTTGCTACATTACATCACTGGGCTAGTCACTGTAAAGCTGTATAGTGGATCAGCTGATATAAGCAGTCTTGTTAGCTTGGGGCTGTTGTGTACCCGTTGAGATCTGCCATGAAATAGTAAATATGTATTAACCTATATGTTTTCCAGTAAAACTTTATTTATAGAAGTTGACTATGGAACGGTTTTGACTTGCTGGCTGTAAAAGCCCAAGGTCTGACACATTTTTATTTCTATCCGTCATTGAGCTCCCAGCACATAGTAGGCCTTTGATAAGTTTGGGATGGACCTTTAATTTTCTGAGCAAGCTAAATAAGGCTCAATCCTAATTTGCTTCATATGATTTAGTTTAAAATTAAACTTAGTAGTTTTGAGTCTTTATTCTCGAACGAAAGTAGCAGAAATACAGTGACTTTCTGAACTGAGACTCCATTGCTAGCAGTATAGACTAAATACGTATGTGTGTTAGTCTTCATTTCTACAGTGAGCCTTTTGATGACAAACTGTTACACTTAGCCCTGGGTCCTAAGAACAAAGGCATTCTTTACTAGACGTAGTCACTTCACTCTGAAAAATTCCGCCTCAGTAGAATTCTGCTGTATGTGTGTAGTGCATACTGAAATGGCTTCAGGTGTCCAGAACTACCCATCTTCCATGGAACTGTCTTGGCTAATTGAAATTCACACACTGTACTTGTCATGTTTCTGTTTTCTCTGCATTTACCTCCTGTGATGCTACATATGCTTTATTTCTCAGTGTAGTTTACCTGGTTTATTTTAGACAGGGTTTCCTATGTAGCATAAGCTGGCCAGGACTTAAGTAGCCCAGGTTGACCTCTGACTTGAACTCTTCCAGCCTTTGGTTCTAGAGGACCCGATTACAGGCATGTAACCACTGTGCCCGAGACACTGACCTTTTAGAAGGGAACGCTGGTTGGTTGTTTCCTTTTGACTTCCTTCTAGTTTACTTTTGCTTTTTGGCAAGTCTGTGGTGTGGTAATCTTGCTTCTCAGCACTGTTGCCCTAAAAGCAGCCTCTCTGTTTCTTCTGGTGGTAAAGTAATGCCTGCCAGATTTCATACTGTAAAGATGCAGGTTTCCTCTTGCAATAAGTGAAGGGGTGTGGCTGCTGTGGCACTCTCCTGTCCCAGGGCTGACTTTACCCTGGCAGTGTAAAGTAGACTGACTGTGTCCCCAGTCTACTCAGGTGTCCTAGTCATAGTGACTATCTGGCACTCTGCTTGACAGGAGCTTGGTCTCCTGTTCCAATCATGGTGTGTCTACTAAAATATGTTAAAGCCCCATTTTTAAAATAATAATTTCATACATGTTAGAGTTCTCTAGAGAAATAGAACTGAGAGAATATATATGCATATATGTGGTGTGTGTATGTGTGTGTGTATGTGAGAGAGAGAGCGAGAGAGAGCGATTTATTAGAGTGGCTTACAGGCTGTGATCCAGCTAGTCCAACCATGGCTGTCTACCAATGGAAGGGCTAAGAATTTAAAAGTTGTTTGTTCACTCTGTGAGGCTGGATGCCTCAGCTGGTCTTCAGTATATATACTGGAATTCCAAAAAAATATGTTCCAATGCCAATAAAGGTCCGGACTTGCCAGCAAGAGTGAGAGCAAGCAGGCAAGAGAGCAAGCTTCCTTCTTCCTCATTTTTATCTAGGCTGCCAGCAGAGGGTGTGGTCCAGATTACTGGTAGATCTTTCCATCTCAAAAGATCTGGAATAAAAGTGAGTCTTCACACTCAAAATGATTTAATTAGGAAAAACGCTTCACATGTGTACACCAAGCGGTGTGGAGTTTAGTTAGATTCCAGATGCAGTCTGGTGGTTACCATGTCTAGCCAGGACACACGTGTCATGTGTTTTGACGATGGCCGCCTTGTCACCCCTCTCCCACTTACCTTTCTCTTGGGATCCAGTCCTCCTCCGGCTTGTGTATGCCTTTTGGGGGCAATAACACATTGACTTCAGGGTTGCTTATCTGAGCAGGGATAAGGGGTTATTTACAGGACTCTGGAGCTCTTACCATGGCTACAGTTCTGTAAAAGAAGCCTGCACCTCCCCCACGCATCCCATCCCCCAGTGATCATTAACTGCCAGTAGTTTCATAAGTGGGCTGAGGCTCTCTTGAGATAGACTTTCACGCCCTAGCAGCTGTTAACTACCTCTAAAATCCTTAGGGGAGGGTGTGGCCTTGTAAGCTCCTTCCCTCCATAATAGTGCTGACGGGCCCAGGCTTGTGTTGATGCAGTCACATCTGCTGTGAGTGTGAGGGAAGTGCTGTGTCATGTCTGGAGGACAACATTCCACTACACTCTGTCCCTTCATATAGACTAGAAAAGGGCCTCGTGCCCTCAATGGCCATTCCTGGTTGTCAACTTGACTACATCTGGAATGAGCTACAATCCAGAAATGGAGGGCACTTGATCTTGAGGCATAGTGACTTTGAAAAACTTAGGTCCAGGCAAGGTAGTTCATGCCTTAAATCCCAGGAGACAGGCTAGCAGTCTGGGTTCAAGGCCAGCCTGTGACCGAGCAAATTCCTAGTAAAGATAAGGTGAGGTCAGGTGGAGGTGTGGTGGCACACACCTTCAGTCTGGGCCACACCTTGTGCTGGAGGCCCACATGAGGACCAGGAAAAGGGAAGGGTGCATTCTTCTCTTGCTTGCACTTACTTGTCAGTACATCTGTTGGAATCTACTTCTACAGAAGACCAGCTGAAACACCTAGTCTCGTGGGATATAGCAACTACTAGATTTTTGTTTCCCATTCACAGCTGCCCATTGTTGGGTGAGTTGGACTACAGACTGTAAGTCGTCCTAATAATTTCCCTTATTATAGAGACTTTCCCTAAGTTCTGGGACTCTGGAGACCTCCTGACTAATACATCCCCTGACTGGAGTTAAAGATGGCTGTCTTTCACTTGATGCTGGCGCTGGGAACTGAATTTGGGTCTGTAGAAGAGATAAGTGTTCTTCACTGCCTATCCATTTCTCCAGGCCAGGCTCGGTGTTCTTACTGCTGCTTTTTTGGTCTTCAAATGCAGTTGCTAATAAAGCAATTGTTTGCACACTCAATCATACCCTCAGCCCCGTCAGGGAAACTAAT
This sequence comes from Rhynchomys soricoides, assembly GCA_019843965.1. NCBI lineage: Eukaryota > Metazoa > Chordata > Mammalia > Rodentia > Muridae > Rhynchomys > Rhynchomys soricoides. The sequence goes on along the minus strand of JADRCH010000066.1, from coordinate 5,961,717 downwards.
GCATTTTGCACAGAATTCCCTCTTCTCAGTTGATTTTCATTTGTGTCATGTTGACAGAACCCGTTGCCTTTTCTTATATTTTTGGTTGTGAGCCTTTAACGGCTGAGCCATCTCTCCAGCCCACCATTGCCTTTTCTTAATGTTTTTTGGTTTGTTTTTTTTTAAAGATTTGTTTGTTTTATTTATATGAGTACACTGTAGCTGTCTCCAGACAGACCAGAAGAGGGCATCAGATCCCATTACGGATGGTTGTGAGCCACCGTGTGGTTGCTGGGAATTGAACTCAGGACCACTGGAAGAGCAGTCAGTGCTCTCAACCCCTGAGCCATCTCTCTAGCCCTAGTATTAATTTCTTTACACAAGTGAGAATGTGCGTCTCTCACTTCTGTGCTCACAATACCTGCAGGTCTGACATCTGAAATAGAGATTTGGGCTAGCTTGGTGTTGGTGTTCTAGGTCCTACATAGTATCCTGGAACTCACTAGACCAGGCTAGCCTCCAAGATCCACCTACCTTTGCCTCACACTGTCTGGGTTTAAAAGTGAGCACCACCTTTTGGATTCTTTGCTTACAAGGACCTCTCTGTTGTGTCTCTCAAGCTCCAGTCACATCTTCCCCCAAGAAATGGCTTCATTTCCTCATCAAGCCCTCTGAAAGTAAACTGGGTTGGTGCCCGTGTGCACACGTGTGTGGGTACCCATGTGCATGCATGCATTCTTAGATGTGTTTTAAAAAATCATTTGGTCCCTACCTGCCCCTATATAGTGTAAGTGCTATTCTACATGCCGGTTTCATAGGATGAATGAAAACTTAAAACACAGAAGGAACATTTAAATTTAAATCTCTAGAAACAGTTCCAGATGCAGAGTTGTGGAGTGGGAAGGTCTGTTTATGGGCTCTATCAGATACTTTAGACAGCATCAGTGTTGGTGCCTGAAAGTCTTGATGGCCGCTCAGTGTGGTGGTGCGCATCTGTCTGTACTCCCAGCATCAGCTCAGTGTGGTGGTGCTCATCTGTCTGTACTCCCAGCATCAGTTCAGTGTGGTGGTGCACATCTGTCTGTACTCCTAGCGTCAGGGAGGCAGAAGTAAGAGGATCATTTAAGTACAAGACACAGTCCGGCCACTTTGTAAATGATAAAGTCTAATTAAATAATCCGTTTAGCTTATAAGCAGCAGAGCATGGGAGCTGAACCTAGACCTGGTTTAGATTTTCCACTTCTTTCTAATTTTTAAACTTTTATATTTTAGATAATACTTTCTCTTAAAAAGCTGACGATTAGGATGTTTTCAAATACTTTGTATTTCTTTTATGTGTAGGGAGGTGGGAGTTAGCAGGGGGTGCTGTTTGTACTGACTCCTGGGGTAATTTTTGTAACTTTGTGTTTTTATACAGAGAAGTATTCCATTGTTAACAGAAATATTCTTACTGTTAATCCTTTGTCATCTTTTTATGACTTATAAGATAAATCAGTGTCTCTTCTGATCCAGAATTAGAAGGATATATGTGCTTAGTTTAACTCACAGTGGGCAGCAGTTTTCAGCAGGCTTTGAGATAAGAATGGCTAGGTTCCTTTAAGGATTCCATTCCAGCCGGGCAGTGGTGGCGCACTTGGGAGGCAGAGGCAGGCGGATTTCTGAGTTCGAGGCCAGCCTGGTCTACAGAGTGAGTTCAAGGACAGCCAGGGCTATACAGAGAAACTCTGTCTCGAAAAAACAAAAAACAAAACAAAAAAAGGATTCCATTCCACATGATTAGGATGCTTGTAGCCCAGATTGGCCTCAAAGTCATAATCCTCCTGCCTCAGCCTCCCAGGTACTGGGATCCCCAGGGCTGAATGTACATAGTAAGTGTGAGGCCAGCCTGGCTTACACAGAGAGATGCTCCCAGAAAAGAGAAAGGAAAAAAAGAGGCTCTGGTTAACAGACAGGAGCCCAGCACTGCCTTTGCCTGGGAATCTGTTCTTTTAACTAAAATAGTCCACTTCTAGGCAGCATAACTGTTGTTTGGTTGGCCTTAGGGCTGCTGTTTGTCTGTCTATTTCATTACTTTTTGCTTATTCCTTTCCTAGGTTCCTTTCAGATTAAGTATTTTCTGATAATTCCATTTTTATTCCTATATTTTTCTCTGGTTATATCTTTTTGTATGCTTCAGGGATTATTCCCAGAATTGTAATTGTCGTCTTTAGTTTGTGTTGCCGTCAGTTGAGAGGTGAGATGCTAGGCTGGGTGTAGGTAGCTTGGTGCTTGCCTCCTTTGGTTGAAGCCTTGGACTTCCCGCACTGCAAACAAAACAGTTAGAGAGGGCTTCTCAGTAGTGGTCATCCTGTCACCCAGAGTCCCATCCAGAACCCACGTGGTGGAAGGAGAGAGCCGACTTCTGTTAGGCATGTGGTAACATCTGCATGTATGCCCACAGGCACGCACCCTCTACACTAATAGTAAATAAAGGCTGAGACTTGGTGTAGTAAACAACCTTTGCATTTACATCACACCTTGATGCTGTTTTATTTAAAGGTACTGTACTGTATCCTTTACACACATACACATGGTGTGTGTGTGTGTGTGTGTGTGTGTGTATGCACATGTACAGGGATTTTTTTTTCAGCAGCAGCAATAGGTTTTAAACACTTTTAGTGACATTTTCATATGTGTGTATAACATATGATATACACACATATATAACTGTTCTCTGCCTGTATTATGGTAGGGCTTTTTTGAATTTCTGTTTTTGTTTTTTGAGACAAGGTTTCTCTGTATAGCTCTGCTGTGTTGTAGAGCGCTAGCCTTGACTAAGTTTCTCATTATAACCTGTGGCAGGCATTTGCAGTGTGGGCTGGTTGAGATTTAAGCTGATTCTAGTCGTCTGTAGTCAAAGCTTTAAGAGGAAGGATGAAAAAACAGGTGTGGTAACATGCTTAGAATTCCAATGTTTATTGTGCTGAGGCAGGAGGACTGTGGCTTAGGCCAGCTGGGGCGTGTAGTGAGATCCTGTTTGCAAAGTTGAGTGTGGGGTGGGGTGGGGATCTTAATAGACTAGGGGGATAACTCAGGCAGGGTGGCTCTGGGCCGTGCTGGGGCTGCAGCCCTAGAAGTGCAAGTGAGCCTGCCACCAGTGTGTGCCAGAGGGGAGGGCTGCCACCAGTGTGTGCCAGAGGGGAGGGGCATCCTTTTTATGTACACTGTCATCTTCCTGACTGATGGAGGATGACAGAAGACAGGAACAGATAAGGCTGGGTGATCCTCTAACAGTTCATCTGTCAATTTATCAAAATAGATGTCTGTAGGCCTCATTCTAGACTTGCATAATCAATATCTGAGTATATGATCAGGAATGTACATTTTAGAGAACTCTCCCTGCTGGTCTTAAGGGCAGTGATGTTTAACAATAGCTGCTAGCAGAGTCTTCCCTGCTCTTCTCACCTTTTATGAACCAGAATCATGTTTACCTGTGAGCCCATGTGAGTCTCTGATGAAACAGTTTGGTCATAGTCATAGAATTCTAGAGCCTGCATAAAGGAGCCTGACAAGACCATGCCAGCTCAGCAGCCTGACATTATGAAGGAGAAAACGGATGGCAAATAAGTGTCCAGTGGCTTTTATAGTTCTCCAGTTCACGATGAATAAGGTATTTTATGAATTATAGATTAGGAATGATGTGAAAATTTTCTGCACTAAGTAATTATTTCTATATGGTTTAGTGTTGTTTTAAACCGAGTCTGAAGTCTGTCTTACAGACATATTTAGGCCATTTTCAAGTAGTTCCTAATTATAGTTGGGTTTAACTTTCTTCTCTGGCTCTTCTTCTAGCTGTGGGTCCTATCTCTATTTTACTCCTGTTATCTTTCTTTTCTTTCTTTCATTTGGGTAACTTATGGGCTTTATTATTTATTCATCTTTGATTTTTAAATATAATGTTTGTTTCCAAGTTTATAGTTTGGTGTTTTAATTCCAGCTGGGACCTTGGCCTCACTCGTGTGTCTTCATGCAGCTGTGTTCCTTGTGCTTTGTTGACTTGGGACTGTCATGTGCTAGGTATATCATCTGTGTATACACTGGGTGTTCATGCAGTAGTCTGTGTATACACTGGGTGTTCATGCAGTAGTCTGTATACACTGGGTGTTCATGCAGTAGTCTGTGTATACACTGGATGTTCATGCAGTAGTGTACCTTATGTTGTCTTGAGAGTGTTGCATGTTAGGTGTGTCTGAGTATGCAGTGTGTACACTAGTAGTTTCACTCCACATATGTTTGCTTTACATTTCATACCTTTGTTTACTTGCCCACTGTTTTCGATAGCCTTGTTCCTTCCTGGAGACATGGATCCCATCCTTTCGTTAGCATTTCTCCTGCTGAATGTCTCCATGCCTACCTCAGCATTTGCATGTCTGAAAAAGCCTTAGTTGAAAGGTTTCTGCCTGTCGAGTATAGAGTGGTAGGCTGATCTTGTTTTCTTTTTTTAAAAAAATAGAGTTATGTTGGGGCTGGAGAGATGGCTCAGTGGTTAAGAGTGCTGATTGCTCTTCCAGAGGTCCTGAGTTCAATTCCCAGCAACCACATGGTGGCTCACAACCATCTGTAATGGGATCTGATGCCCTCTTCTGGTGTGTCTGAAGACAGCTACAGTGTACACATACACATAAAATAAATCTTTAAAAAATAGAGTTAAGTGTATGAGTGTCTAGTCTGCATGCATGCATGCATGTATGTATGTATGTATGTATGTGCACCACATGCATGCAGTGTTGGCAGAGTCCAGAAGAGGGCGTAAGATTCCCTGTAACTACAGTTAGAAGTTAACCAGAGTGCTCTGTGAGAGCAGCAAGTGCTCTTAAACATGGGGCCATTTTTTTCAGTCCTCCACCCCCATCTTTGTCAGGACTTTAAGGTTGTTGCTTTACTGTCTTCTAGACTATATGTCTTATCCTGTTTTATATGTAAAATGAGTCATCTCTAGTTTAAAAGACTCTGACTAGTGTTAAGCAGTTTCATTATATTGTAGATAAGTATATTTTTCTTTATGTTTTTTTGCTGATGGAGCCATCGAGCCTATGGATTAATAGTTTTCATTACATTTGGATTTTTCTTGGGTTTATTATTTCTTCAAGTATTCGTATACCCCCCTTTCCTTTAGAGACCTCACACATGAGCATAGTAGAATGACCGACATTTTCCTGTGGTTGAATGATGCTCTAGTCTGCAATGTTTATTTTCTATTTAATTTCTTTTTTGTTTTTTTGAGACAGGGTTTCTCTGTGTAGCCCTGGCTGTCCTGGAACTCACTCTGTAGCCCAGGCTGGCCTCCAACTCAGAAATCCGCCTGCCTCTGCCTCCCAAGTGCTGAGATTAAAGGCATGTGCCACCATTGCCTGGCTTTCTGTTCCATTTATTTAATGCTATTTTTTTGAAGTTCCCCATTCATTTCTTTTGTTTTTGTTTTTTTGTTTTATCATTCATTTTTTTTGTATTATCTGTTGATCTGATCTAATGTTGTTTTCTTCTCATTCTTTTTCCCTTCACTAGAAATTCAGGGATTTTTGAATATTTGTATTCCGTTCCTCCCTGTGCCCTTCCCAAGTGTTGTGCTTGTAGGTGTGCTTAGGTGTGCACTGCATGTCCAACCCATGCTGCACTTGACACGTGAGGCGCACTTACATCATTTCTGTGTCCTTGTCTGCTGATTCTGTCTTTGTTGTGGGTCTGTTGCTGTTGTTGAGTTTTTGTGTTTTTGTTTTGTTTTTAAACTGGCTTTTCCATGTCTAGTTGTTGCTTTGTTGTTGTATACTAGACACAGATGATTTGGCTGTTGTTGAGTGTCAGATGTCTTTGCAATCACTTAGTACTCTGGGAATCTTGCTTTAGAACCTAAGTTAGTTACCCGAGTAGTCTGATCATGTGTGCTTACCTGTGAAGCCCTGGAGAATTCTCGTTAGGTGGCCTAAGAAGTACCCAGTTTGACAGAGACTTAGCAAACAGTGGGAATCCTTGATTGCTTCTCTTCTTCTCTTGATCGACACTGTTTAGCCCTGCCTCTACCCTTCAGCCTCAGCATGGTTTAGTCGGTCCAGCCAGGAGTGTGGACAGATGTGCAGTTGTAGTGATTGTTTCAACACAGACTTCTCAACGGAATATTAACTCGTAACATAAGTATTTTCATGATTTGTTTTCCCAACATAAGCCTAGTAGTTGACACAGGAGCATTTAATATCTGTCTAATGAGTGTAAATACTAATTATAGTTTTTAGTTCTTTTCTATAAAGTCAAACACTTCAGCTTTAGTGTCTTTAGTGTCTTCATTATAGAACTAAGTCAGTGGTTGCCTTTCTGTGTTTTTTTGTTGTTGTAGTTTTGAGATAGGGTCTCACCATGTCCTAGAACTCATCATGTAGACCAGGCTGGCCTCAAACTCAGAGCTCTGCCTGCCTCTGCCTCTGGGAGCCATTATATGAGTTAAAGATGTTTAAAAAAAAATGTTGTTTGTTTTGTTCTGGTTTTGTTGTTTGGTTTGTTTTGGAAACAGCAGTGTTTCTCTGTGTAGCCCTGCCTGTCTCAAACTTATTCTGTAGACCAGGCTGGTTGAAATTCATAGAGATCCACCTGCCTCTGCCTCCTGAGTGCTGGACTTAAAGCTGTGTGCCACCACTGCCCGGCTGAAGACTAATCACTGTGTGCCTTTGTACTGACTTTCTGTAGCCACTGCTATATGCCACTAGAGGCCAGTAAGACTGGGTGGAGAAAGCAGGGCTATCTTTGAGGTTGACTGTGGGTGGAGAAGGGCTATCCTTGAGGTAGCACTGGGGGGGATTTTAAGGTGTTTGTTTGTACTGCTCCAGAAGCACGCACTGCCTCAGTAGGCAAGGGGCCCTTGGAGTTCCAGAGGATTTATAAGGAGTATCTCTGATGTCTCTGCTAGTTGGTGCGGATGACTACAGCTCAGAGTCTGATGTGATTATTATACCTTCAGCCCTGGACTTCGTCTCACAAGATGAAATGTTGACACCCTTGGGGAGGCTGGACAAGTATGCTGCAAGTGAGAACGTATTTAACAGGTATGTGTGTTCCCTTCATTAACATAGAGGAGTCTCAGTAGGGAAACCAAGTGACCCACCGCAGAGGAGTAATCAAGTGGTCAGGTCCCGGGGGTTATAGCCTGTCTTAGTCAGGGTTTCTATTCCTGCACAAACACCATGACCAAGAAGCAAGTTGGGGAGGAAAGGGTTTATTCAGCTTACACTTCCACATTGCTGTTCATCACCAAAGGAAGTCAGGACTGGAACTCAAGCAGGTCAGGAAGCAGGAGCTGATGCAGAGGCCATGGAGGGATGTTCCTTACTGGCTTGCTTCCCCTGGTTTGCTCAGCCTGCTTTCCTATAGAGCCCAAGACTACCAGCCCTGGGATGGCACCACCCACAGTGGGCCCTCCCCCCTTGATCACTGATTGAGAAAATGCCTTACCGCTGGATCTCATGGCATTTTCTCAACGGAAACCCCTTCCTCTGTGATAACCCCAGCTTGTGTCAGTTGACACACAACCAGCCGGGACAGGGCCTGGCCTGAATTGTACCTCCCTCCATGATTCTTGTCAGGCTGATTGGTGACCCATTTAATCGATTATTGGGGAGTGTCTACCAGCTGACATGACATGCTTCCTATCATTCCTTCTGGGATCTCCAGTCTTTCTTTGTTGAATTTTTTTGACTGTAGATAATAAAGTAAATATGACATTTAACATAATGAAGAGTGGATATGTTTCACCATTACTGTGATGACAGGATAATTGAAGTGAAAATGAGCAACTATAATTTCCCTAATTATCTGGATAAAGATAAAAATAATCTTATCAGTAAAATCATTACCAACTTTTGCTTCTTAGAAATTACAAGTTTAGTATGTGACTTGCAGTAAGAAACATTGTCTTTATGAAACATAAGGATTCTGTGTGTGTTTGTTTGTTTTTGTTTTTCGAGACAGGGTTTCTCTGTGTAGCCCTGGCTATCCTGGAACTCACTCTGTAGACCAGGCTGGCTTCGAACTCAGAAATCTGCCTGCCTCTGCCTCCTGAGTGCTGTGATTAAAGGCGTGCGCCACCACTGCCTGGCAGGATTCTGTATTCTGAAGTTATAAATAACAGGCCCTGGTGGCACTGAACACCATCTGATTTTCTCCTGTAGACAAATGGTGGCCCGGAGTTTGCTGGATACGCTGAGGGACGTCTGTGACGATGAGAGAGACTGCGTTGCTGTCTTGGAAAGAATTAGCCGGTTAGCAGATGACTCAGGTATATGCTTACATTGTTTCTAGAAAGTCGTCTTTCACTAAATCTGTATTCTAAACCCATTGTAGAGATGAGATTTAAGATTTCCCAAGTGCTTGGCAAATGACCCCACCTCTAATCCCAGCACTCTGGAAGAGCTTGTGTTCAAAGCTACTCTGAACTACATAGAGAGATCCTTTCTTCCCCCCTAAAAATTCTTTTTTAAAAGAAAATTGTTAACTTACTAGTTCTAAGTGGGGAAAAAAAAAATCCAGTTTACATATGTCCATTTACTTAATTTTGGGAATTTCTCATCAGTATAAACCTAAGAAATTAGGTTACTTTTGTGATTTACATTAACATTTTGGGGTCAATAACAGTTTTTAAGTATTTAGTATAAATTGGAAGATGTAGAAAGAGCTATAAAGGTTTGTGGGAAAATAGCCCTTCCTGTGTGATTTACGTGGAAACATCAAGTGATCAGTGTTTGGTTTTGCTCTTGAGACAGGGTCTCTGTGTAGCCCTAGCTGTTCTAGAACTCTCTATAGACCAAGCTGGCCTTGAACTCACAGAGCTCTTCCCGAGTGCTGGGATTAAAGTGGCATGCCACCATGCCTGTAAAATGAAAAATAGCTTATTGTTAAAACAAAGACAGAGATTTTTTTTAAGAAAGAGGTAAATCTAAGCCTGGCATGGTGGTTCATGTTGATGTTGGTAATCTTAACTCTTAGAAGACCAAGTGGGAGGGTTACTGAAACCAGCCTGGGCTGCATAGTAGATTCCATCTAGTCTGGTTTATAGACTAAGACTCTATCAACAGAAGTAGGGAGTGAACTTGATTTGAAAATTAGACAATAATAATGTGATAATATTTTTAAGATGTGTTTTTTATTGTGGTAAAATAAATGTAATAGGGACTATGACATGTGAAGGCAAGTCATACATGTGGTGTGCGTATGCCTGTGGTGTGCGTATGCCTGTGGTGTG
>JADRCH010000066.1:5911492-5952466 GCA_019843965.1 Rhynchomys soricoides | reverse complement strand
AGATGGGCTCTGCTGCTGGGCTGCCTTATTCTCTTGGGAAAGGGTTTCCTACTGGACCTCGAGCTTGCTGTTTGGGGAGGAATAAGACCCAGCAAGTTTCCAGAGTTGGCCTGTCGCCTCTGCCTCTGCCTCTCAGTGCTTGAGCCACAGGAGTCACCCCCACTTCCACATGAGTGCTAATGATCAGAGCCCAGGTCTCCTGCTTGCCCAGCTCCTCCGTCATTTATTTATTTATACGAGTACACTGTAGCTGTCTCCAGACACACCAGAAGAGGGCCTCAGATCCCATTACAGATGGTTGTGAGCCACCATGTGGTTGCTGGGAATTGAACTCAGGACCTCTGGAAGAGCAATCAGAGCAATACAACCACTGAGCCTGTATGCTTGTGTTTTAAAACTGGAATTTTTTTTATTCGAGAGAAGTCTTTTCATGTTGCACAACAATATAATCAAATTCCAAATGTTTGTTGCTAGGACTCTGAGCTTTAAAAATGCCATTTTCTACTGAGGGCCAGATTAAAATTTTTTTTTTTTTGAGATTTGGAATTCCACTGGATACATTCATGTATATTATGTTAAGGTGACCAGAAACAGTCATTCATAGGTGCTAGAGGTCTCTTGAGGCCTGGTGTGATTAATGACTGCTTAACTAGTAATCCTGATGTGATGACTGGTTACTGGTAGTCCTCACGTCTGATATGATAATTGGTTACTAGCATGCTAGTGTCTTTCAGCCACTTGCTTGTTTTCGAATTTGCTTGTTTATAGCTTTTTCTTCTATCCCTTTAGTAGTGGCATGAATATATTTAACTGTGAGGACTTATTGTCGCCTACGCTGTTTTACCTTTTAACTAACGTAGTACCTGTTGTCTTTAATGTTTTTATAAAGGGAAATTAGTTTTTTAAAGTCTGGTTACAGTCTTTCAGAGATATTGAGAGGAAGAACCACTGGCCTTACACCTTTTCCTAGGTCGTTCTTTTTGTTTGTTTTTTTGTTTGTTTGTTTGTTTTTCGAGACAGGGTTTCTCTGTGTAGCCCTGGCTGTCCTGGAACTCACTCTGTAGACCAGGCTGGCCTCGGACTCAGAAATCCGCCTGCCTCTGCCTCCTGAGTGCTGGGATTAAAGGTGGCGCTGCCCAGCTTCCTAGCTGGACCTGCCATCATGGAGTCTGCAGATGCTATCCTGTTACAGTGTCGGCATCATTCTGTCCTGCCACAGAACTGGGAGGAATGCCAGATAGAGCATTTGACCCCCAGTTCAGTGTGGCTCGTTGTAGATGCCTGGTCAATGCGTTCATCGTAAGAAGTTCTTTACCCAGTGCATACTGAGCCAGGATAAGTGTGGATTGGGAGTGACTGCCTCCTCTCATTTAAGGAAAGAAGTGTCAGGTTAGAGAACACCGTGAGGTGTTAGCGTGCTGCTTGCTAAGTAGCCTGAAGCCCAGCTGATGGAAGGCTGTCTCCGTGAGAGGATGTGCTTGTTCACCTCCCTGTTGTTTCTTTAGAACCAACTGTGAGAGCGGAGCTGATGGAACAAGTGCCACACATTGCCCTGTTTTGTCAAGAGAACCGGCCTTCCATACCATATGCTTTCTCCAAGTACTTACTACCAATTGTGGTTAGATACCTTGCAGACCAGAATAACCAGGTAAGAGTTGCCTTTACTTGTTCTTAAAGGACTTTTATATGGCATAGTGCATGTAGAACGGCCCAACCTGTGATATAGTTTGAGTGTTTTTCAGGTCTGACTTCATTATTGTATTTTCCAGAAGTGACTTTTTATCTTAGATTAAGGCGTGTTGAGAGTCTTAACAAATTTATCAGAACCCTTAATCCTGTTATAAAGGGTGCCCGCTTACCAGTCTTCCTGGTACCCTCAGCCAATGATGCTCTGTGTGCAAGGCTCTATCTCTGTAAGAACTGAAGGGAGTACCCACAAATACCTGCAAGTTACAGGTTCCTACAGTAGAAGTGTTCCCATCTGCAAAATGATGTCGTAGAGGATTTGGTGTTGGTTTTCGAAACAGAGCTTTCTCTGTGTAGCCCTGGCTGTCCTGGAACTCACTAAACCATGCTGGCCTCAGATTCAGAGATCCACGTACCTCTGCCTCCCTAGTGTTAGGATTCAAGATGTGCACCGCTACCACCTGGTTATTGCAGAATTTATATATTTGTACTTTTTTATACTGTGGTGTTTTTCTTGGTAGGTGAGGAAAACCAGTCAGGCAGCTCTGCTGGCTCTGCTGGAGCAGGAGCTGATTGAGCGATTTGATGTGGAGACCAAGGTGTGCCCTGTCCTCATAGACCTGACTGCCCCAGACAGCAATGACGATGTGAAGACAGAGGCTGTGGCTGTAAGTCTGTTACCTCCTTTTAGGCAAGCCGACAGTGAGCTTTGAGAGTGTGCTGATGTGTGTTGTCACTCCCATCCTTGGATCCCTAGCTGAGGCAGGAGGATAGAAAAGTACTCAATAAACCTGACTGGATACATAGCATTTGCTCTTTATACCTCTAACATTGATCTTTTGTCGATATAAAAAATAATAACAGAAATTGTGAGTGATTCCAGGTCATCCATGAGAACAGTGATGATCCTCTAGTTTTCTGTCCCTTGAAAATTCCCTTTTCATTATTTCGTACATAGTAGATATCAATTAACAAAAATTTAGATGCTTTTTTTTTTTCCTCAACAGTTTTTATTGATGTGAAATGCATGTAAAATTAGCCATTTAAAGTACAGTGTTCAGTGGCATTTGATACAATCACAATTGTCTAGTTAGGGTTTTACTGCTGTGAACAGACTCCATGACCAAGGCAAGTCTTATAAAGAACAACATTTAATTGGGGCTGGCTTACAGGTTCAGAGGTTCAGTCCATTATCGTCAAGGTGGGAGCATGACAGCATCCAGGCAGGCATGGTGCAGGAGGAGCTGCGAGTTCTATGTCTTCATCTGGAAGCTTCTAGAAGACTGACTTCCAGGCAGCTAGGATGAGGGTCTTAAAGCCCACACCTACTCCAACAAGGCCACACCTCCCAACAGTGCCACTCTCTGGGCCAAGCGTATGCAAACCATGACAACGGCCTACAGTCATCACCTCTACCTAGCTCCAAGCAATCATGTTTTAATTTCAGAAATTCTTCAATAAAGAAAACCAGTTTTGGTATAACTGTTGGTTATATTCAGGGGAGCCTAGCCTAGAAACATAATTATTATGTTCAGGATTGAAAGAAAGCTTATGATTCCCATATCTGATTTGCTTTTTTAGGAGAAAATTAATTCTAATATGGTACCTAGATTAGACAGAGCTTCAAATCTCAGCTTCGCTGCTGCTTCTTTTTTTTTTTTTTAATATTTATTTTATTTGTTTGAGTACACTGTAGCTGTCCTCAAACACACCAGAAGAGGGCATCAGATCTCATTACAGATGGTTGTGAGCCACCATGTGGTTGCTGGGAATTGAACTCAGGACCTCTGGAAGAGCAGTCAGTGCTCTTAACCACTGAGCCATCTCTCTAGCCCCTCAGCTTTGCTTCTTTGAAACACAAAGCTGTCCATGGGAGTTGGGAGCTGCAGGCTTTACCCCATCCAGCGATGTAGGGATTGTAGATAGGAATTGAGTTGCAGATCTGTCTGAGGAGAATTGTCAGCCTGACAACCCATGAGCATGATGCACCTTGAAGGGATTTACTTACATATTTGATTACACAGTTATATTTTGTAGCTTTGAACAGAAAGATCTTGCTTTTTGTTGGATTTCACATTTTAACATTATAAATGATGTATTTTTAAAGCTCTTCAGTTCATTGTTCATTTGTTAAAATATAATAAGCCTTTTTTATTCTGATGTAGATATCCTGCAGCTTTCTTAAACCTATTTATTTTGGTAGGTTCTTTATTAGCTCCGCTGAGTTTTCTATGTAGGCAATGAAGTCGTACATAACTAAGAGTTTCTTTCCCATCTGTGTCTTTTACTTCCTATCATTTCTGTGCGATCTGGGAGTAGATGTGTTTGGGAAATGCTGGCAGGCAGGCATCAGATTTCCTTCTGTCTTAAGTATGGGGATGGACTTGAGCTAGTTGTTGGGGAGGAAACTCTTCCTTTGTTAGCTGGAACAGATATGTATTGGGACTATGTCTGCACCGGCTTGGCTCCCCCATTCACAAGCTGACGTGGCTTCTGGGGAGCTTTCCCTCAGACACAGCTGCACTCAGCAGCCCTCTTCTCGGACACTCTTGCCTCTTGAACAGGCACTCCCTTTGCTGCTGCTGCTGCTGCTGCTGCTGCTGCTGAGTGTTTTGAGACATGGCCCTGGCTGTTCTGGAACTCGATTGTAGAGGTGGCCTTGAACTCGTAGCCTACCTGTTTTTACTTCTTAAGTGTTAAGTTTAAAGGTGGAATTTTTTTCTCTTTTTCCTGTTTTTTTTTTTTCCTTTCACAGTTACTGGCAAAATGATTAAGTTATTAACTAATGACAGAAAAGTCATTCCCTAGACTTATTACATTTGCTATATACTGGTTAATATGTATTTCTTTAAAATTATTAAATTTAATTTAAAAGGCCTTAGATGTTTTCAATATGAATTTTTCTCACTTATTTCAGATAATGTGCAAGATGGCCCCCATGGTTGGGAAGGATATTACAGAGCGTCTCATCCTCCCTAGGTTTTGTGAGATGTGCTGCGACTGTAGGATGTTCCATGTCCGAAAGGTGTGTCTGCAGCCGTTTTTGGTCCCCGTGTTTAAGAATCCGTGGTGCTCTGCTGTGTGGGACGTAGTGATTGTTTTTAAGGAACTCAGTATGTGACACTGAAACGTTAGTGATGGTTCTGTTATAGGTCTGTGCTGCCAGTTTTGGAGATATTTGCAGTGTAGTTGGCCAGCAAGCTACAGAAGAAATGTTGGTGAGTATCTAAGGTATTAAACACGTAATACAAGGTCATAGAGAGTTTATTAACATGGCCCCATGACTGCAAACCAGAATGTTTATAAGTTTAGAGCTGCAAGTTGGCATTAAAACAGTGTATGAAAAACAGTGATACACTGTTAGATTCCCACTTCTACGTAGTAACTCAGTCCTAGTTCACTCAACTGAGTCTTTAATCTTAGTAGAATACTCACTTTGGTGGCACTTAAATCTTGTAGCAGAGGAGTTAAGTTGTGACATGCATGCGGCCCATGTACAAGTTTGTATGCTTAGACTGTCTGCATCCATTGGCAGAATGAGCTCAGGTGTAAGCTCTTGGCTGACATCAGCTGTGTTGTTGGTGCTTCGCCTTTCAGAGTGAATTATAAATTGGATGTGGTTCATTAGAAGTTTTTGAGTTCCAATATTAAATATGTTTTATATGTTTTAAGAACATCCACCTTTAAAACAGAAGATGGCAGGGAAGTGACTGGCCTCCTTGTGTATCTTCACAGCTGCCCAGGTTCTTCCAGCTGTGTTCTGATAATGTGTGGGGTGTCCGAAAGGCCTGTGCTGAGTGCTTCATGGCTGTCTCGTGTGCAACATGTCAAGAAATCCGACGGACAAAGTTATCAGCACTTTTTATTAACTTGATCAGTGATCCTTCACGTTGGGTAACATTGCTTTTTAAAAACATTTTGAGTCTAAAGTAAATGTGATTTTTTTTTTTTTTAAAAACTTAATATTTTGTTTTCTGTCTATGGGTGTTTTGCATACATATATGTATGTATGTATGTATATATGTATGTATACCACATGCGTATCTGGGGTCCATAGAAACCAGAAGAGGGCATTAGTCCCTGAAACAGGAGTAGTAGGAAGTTGTGAGTTACCTACTGTGTGGGTAGGTGCGCTGGGAACTCTACCCAGGGCATTTGGAAGAGCGGTGTTCTTAACTGCTAAGCCATTTCTCTAGCTCGATGATTTCAAATTTAAAAAATCGTTTACTCCAAGTGGAAATGGCGCACGCCTTTAATTCCAGCACTTGGGAGGCAGAGGCAGCTGGATCTGTGAGTGTGAGTCCAACCTGATCTACAGAGTGAGTTCCATGATAAGAGTTACTTAGGGAAACCCTGTCTTGAACACCCTCGCCCAAAAGAAAGAATGTATAATTATGTTACTCATATATAGAAGCCCAGTCCGTAGAAGGTTGATAAAGGTTGTCTTTTTGTTACCTGGAAAGGCTATCTTTTACAAACCATGTTTTTAATTTGGCTTGCTATTTAATGATTGTTGGTGCGTTAACTTTTTCTTTTCTTTTTTTCAGTATGTTTTTTACCAAGTATTGAGGGTGTGTATCTTTAATCCCAGTACTCAGGAGGTAGAGGCAGGTAGTTGGAGGCCAGCTGGGTCTGCACAGTTCTTGTTTTGAAATGGACAGGAAACCTTTGTACCAGATTGTTCTGTCTTTGTGTTGTTTAGTATATGCCACTCGGCTCTATTGTCTGAATAGCCAGTCAAGTAAAGAAAGAGTCAGGATGGACTGGAGAGATGGCCCAGCGGTTAAGAGCACTGACTGCTCTTCCAGAGGTCCTGAGTTCAATTCCCAGCAACCCCATGGTGGCTCACAACCATCTGTAATGGGATCCAACGCCCTCTTCTGGTGTGTCTGAGGACAGCGACAGTGTACTCATAAATACAATAAACCTTTAAGGGAAAAAAAGAGAGTCGGGTTTGTTTGACAAGGCCTTCCTGTTCCCTGAACACACCTTGTGGCTTTTGTATGTACAGAGTAAATGTGTGTGCATCAAATATGTATCCTTCCTTATGTTTACGGTTCCCATTGTCCTTTTCTTCCTCCTTAGGTTCGCCAAGCAGCCTTTCAGTCTCTGGGGCCTTTCATATCTACGTTTGCTAACCCCTCAAGCTCAGGCCAGTGTTTTAAAGATGAGAGCAAAAGCTCAGCAGAAGACAACGACAGGTGTGGTGCTGAGACCTGTATGTCTGTAACAACATTCCCACTGTGTTACCGCATGTGTTGTCTAGTGAATATTTTATAGTGAGTGGCTTCTTAATGCATACGTTATCTTTTCAGTCGGTTATGCATTGACTGAGAAAATGCATGTAACACCCAGAGAATGACAAATCTGACTTTCTGCGTGAATTATTTGCCTAGGAATCTACTGGTGCTTATACAATATATTGATGGCCTCTGTCTTAAGGCACTTGAATGTTTGCTTCTGTAGTCTGCTCTGACTCTTTAGTTTTTCTTACAGTCAGTTTAACTGTGGATCTTGGATTCTCTGTACAAAGAGGTCATTATAATCCCTCAACTGAGGGGAAGCATTTTTTTTTTAAAAGAATAATTTATATTATTTTTATGAGTACACTGTCGCTGTTTTCAGACACACCAGAAGAGGGCATCAGATCCCATTACAGATGGTTGTGAGCCACCATGTGGTTGCTGGGAATTGAACTCAGGACCTCTGGGGAAGAGCAGTGAATGTTCTTAATTATTGAGCCATCTCTTCAGCCCTGAGGGAAGCATTTTAATGATTAGCCCTAAATTAATATGCTTATTAAATAGAAGAACAACTTTAAGATAACCAAGTTTAATAGAGGTTTAAACTCTGATTTTCAGATTTCTAGATTTGAAGAATTTCCATTGACTCTTTTTGAGTTCTTAGCATTTGTTCTTAGGATTTATTATAGTTTTGTAGAGAACTCCATGGTCAGACAGTGGTGGGAAGGTTGTGTAAGCCTCTGCAGTTGCATACATGGTATTCACACAGATCCTTGCCATGATGCTGATGACTGGTCTCTTCTATAGGTCTTGGTGCTGTGGTATTTGCTTTCTTGGTGTTTTGATTTGACAGTTCTTCCTTTCTTCTCTGCTGCCTTGTTTTACCTTTTTGCCTGTTCTCCTACTGTCCTGCCAAACACATCTAAGGTACTGTTTTTTTGTAAAGGAAAAGAATCTCTTAATTCGGTCTTCCTCACAAGCACAGTCTGAGGTCTTTGAGAACAGCGCTGGAAGGGTTTGATGAGAACCGTGGGGTGGGAATGTTGTCACCTTTGCATTGTGAATTCCGCTTACATTCTTTTTAAAGATTGATTTATTTATTTTATGTATATGAGTACCCTAGTTGTATGTACACCTGCATGCCAGCAGAAGGAATCAGATCCCATTACAGATGTTTGTGAGCCACCATGTGGTTGCTGGGAATTGAACTCAGGACCTCTGGAAGAGCAGTCAGTGCTCTTAACCACTGAGCCATCTCTCCAGCCCTACCATTTACATTTTTTAATGATCAATTTAAGTGTACTGAAGTTGGCACATAACTTGTTCTTAAATCTGCAAAGCGTCTAATAATTAAATGTAAATGTATAGGGAAGTGTCTAAGACAGCATCTTGGGTAGAAGCAGATAGTAAACATTGCATTCTCGGTCACAAATGCAGACTCTGCTCCTGTAGTACAGAAGCACTGTCAGCACTTCTGACACAGTGTGAACAGCACACTGTTCACATTTACTGTCAGTGTGAACAGCCTTGATGTGAGTCAGTCATTCATACATACATACATACATGTATCTGCCTTGGAAAGTGGGTTGACTGCCTTGCCTTTAACAGCACTGGCGTGTTTTCCCGCCAGTGTAAGAAAGAACCCAGTGTGAACCTAGAATTTGGTGTCTGTTGTCAGTTCCCTAGATTTCATGCTTCTCAGTGTCAGACATGTAAGGCATTTTTGTTTTTTATGTTTTTATGTTGTGTGTGGGTGTGATTTAAGTGTGGGTATGCATGCATGTTTTGTATGCGCACGTGGGAGTGTCGCATGTGATATCTGCTGGTGCTCGTAGAAGCTAAAAGAGATGAGGTTTGCTGGCGTGGAGTTACAGGCTGCTGTGAGCCACCTAGTATGGCTTCCCAAGAACCAAGCATGAGCATTGAACCCTGCGTGGCTGAGCCATCTCTTCAGCCCTCTGAGGAAAGTTTTGCTGCTAGTTTTCCACTACTGCTGATTTTGTGTGTAATGTTTCATCTGTTCTGAAACATTTACTGTCACTTAATATTCCTAGAAGGATTTATTGGTTACAACATCCGGCTTTATCAGATCTATCAGGCCATTAATACTGATTTGAAGATGCTGACAGGCTACTTACAGACAGTAAAGGATGGAGATTTGCTTTGTAAAGTTATGCAAAGTTTAAAATAGTGAGCTCTAGGACTGTAGCTCAGTGGTAGAACACTTGTCTAGAATGCCCTGGATTTGATCCCCATCACAGCAAAAGTAATTATGCAAATGGACACATTGCATTGCTGCCTGGCCCTTGCTGTTCCGCATGTACTTTGCTTTTTGGGCTTACTCTGCCTTTTATGCTTACTGCTCTCTATTGGGAAGGTTCATTTCATGTGTATTGTCTGTTAACAGAATACCTGTCGGGGTCCACTGTCTGCATACCCACAGCTCCCAGGAGCAGAGCCGAATGAGTAGCCTTGGGTCTGTAGAGCACTTGTTTTAAACCTTGTCCTTTGACATGAAAGGTTTGGCTTCATCATGCGTAGAGTACAAGCATACCCATTGCGGCTGTCTGTTAACCCCGTCACTAGACCTGACTCATTGTGGGAGTGTGTTTTAGCTGATCATTCTCTGGAAAGTTCACACCTTTATGCAGTAGATCACCCCCCACCCCCCACCCCCAGCTCTTCCTAGTGGCCTCACCTGCCTTCCTCCTATTTGAGACAGGGACTGTATGTAGCCTGGCTGTGCTGGGATTAAAAGAATGTGCTAAGAATGTGCTGCCACACCTGAGTTTTCCCTTAATCAATGTCCCCCATAAGTAAAAATACTGACTGAATTATTCTAAGAATCTGTAGGTTTGATCTTCAAAACCCTAAGTATCTGAATAATAAAATTGATACTGCATCAATAATTTGGAAATATTTCACTAATGTCAAAGCTTTATTTCATATTTTATTTCATATTTTACTTCATAGTGTAATTTTGAACTTAGCTTGGAAGTAGTGTTGTTTACAGTGTTTTGGCTTGATTATCTTTAACAAGATGTTTCATGAGTCATTTTGTCCTTGAAGTGATTGTACCAGGTTTACTAGGCTCTGTGGCCTCTGTTAAGGAAGTCTGAGGGTTCTGGAGATTAACTGGTATGGGAATCGGAGGCTGAGACAGGATCCCATGTCTCAGGTCTCGAACTCCTGATCTTCCTGCTCCTCTCTGCCTAGTACTGGGATTACAGGCTGGCCCCATCATACCCAGCTTACTCAGGGTTGTTCTTGAGAACAGCTTGTAAGCTACCTCTGCTGCTGCTGTGTGTGCACTTGTTTTAGACATGACTACAATTCTTTCATCCAAACAGACTCCTTGGCTCCTCTGATCAGAACCACAGTTGCCCTGTACCATAGCATTGAGACACCATCGGCAACAAGCTACATGGGCTTGTCATGACGTAAGCAGCTCCAGGAGGAGATAGAATTTAGGGAACTTATATTTTGGGCAATCAGAGTCACGTACATACAGTATCTCCCAGAACCTAATACTAGGGCAAACTTTCACATCCCTTACAATTTTGTGTTTTATAAAACAAACACCAATGCACAGAAACGTAAATCATTTAAAAAAAGAAAACTTAGTGTTAACTTTCAACATACTAATTAATTGACTTTTGCTAGAGAGGAAGAAACGGCTCCATTAGACTGTCAGGGCCAATGCTAAAATTAACATGAAGGTGAGCCAATAACCCAGTCCTTGGAGTGTGTTTTGTCCTGAGTGACTGTGCCCTAAGTGTGGGCACCTTAAAATTGTCAGATGATTGATAAGGTCTAAGGTTTCACCTTGCCCCTCTAGAATACTGAGTTACTATACTTTTAAATTTTTATATAGAATGATTCTGGAAGATAAAGAATACCACAATCTCTCCCTTACCCAAACATTCCAGCGCCACTTTGCATGTTTGCTTGCCTATGTGGATTTTTCCCCTGACTCTTTGAGAAATTTTAGACATTTTTTTTCTCAGATATTAACTTTGTACTTTTCAAATGTAGAATCAGTGCGTAACTGTCATCCAGTTCCTGACACCAGGAAATGATTCTGTGCTGTGGTTAACCAGAAAGAGTGCTCAGAAATGTGTACTGCATGCACACTGGGGATAAACACTTTGCACAGGAGCGCTGGCTACAAGCTGTGGAAGAATACCTCGGTTCAGTGAGTCAGGAACAAGGCAGGTGGCTCTCTCCCGTGCTGCGCAGTCGCCTCCTGTGACACACAGATGCAGTGCGTGTGCATCTTACGTGTTTATAGTTGTGGAAGAGAAGCACTGGGTGTCAGGGGCTTTTACTGTATGCCATGTTTTCAGATGACGTGCATATAAAATTTCATTTTGTAGTTTAAATTTAAAAAACCACATTTTTAGAAATGCTTCTGAAAATGGTGAGCATTACAAAACGGAGCTCAGTGCTTTCATGAAACCTTGCTGGCTGGGACTGGAGAGTCAGCTCAGTGCTTGGCTGGAGCACTGGTTGCTTCTCCAGAGGACTGGAGTCAATTCCTAACACCCACAGGGTGGCTCACAACCGTCTGTCATTTCAGTTCCCAGGTCATCTGGCTCCATACATGCAGGCAACACGCATGCATGTGAGTACACACACACACACACACACACACACACACAGAGTACTGATGCCATGCATGTTGGGCACCCTTATTTTTTACACTCCTCTTAAGTTTCCAGTTTGGTCTTTTATTCTGAGGCTGAGAAGTTTTAGACACTTTTTAAACCTCTCAGATACTCTGTATTTCTTTCAAATACACTGTACTTGAAGGCTCCTGGTGCTTTGTGAGAGAATCTGTTTTTCTTTACCATGTTCACCTCCCCCTTATTTGTCTTTTTACTTTCTGTTTAACTCCGGGATTGTCGTCTTAGTGTTACCACGGGGGCTCCATTCTTTCACCCTCTGTCACTCTTCGGGCTGGCTTCTGATTAACCTGCCTTTCAGTATCAGGATTTCTTGCCTCCTACACTGCTCAGCCCTGTGCTGTGCACTTGTGAGTCTGTCTGTCAATTACTCATAGACAGCACTACCTGGAATTTAGCAGATGCCTAATCTACCTAGCCAGACCTGAACTTGTTAACCTGTGGAAACTGCTCTCATGTTATTAGCCTCTAGTTAGTGCTGTGGGCATCGATTCAGTCACCCTAGCCAGAGTCTGGGTTTTCACCAGGCTCTGCATGAAGTGAGTGGATACACACAGTGTCACCACCTTGATCTCTGATGGACACCACTTGTGCTTACACGTTGTCAGCGCTGGTGCTAACGTTGCCATTCCTGCAGCCTGGCTTCTCTCCAGCTTGTTTTTTGCGCTGCTTGTACCAGGGTCTTGGGAAAAGATGTCTGATAGGTTATATAGATGCTCCATTATTTGTGATGGCCGCAGGTTAAACTCAGAAGTGTGTCTGGACTTTGCACCATTTTCTCAGCCATGCTGTAGTCGCCTTAGCTCTAGGAGGGTGGCCTGTGTTCTGACTTCTGCCTGTCCTCTTAGCATGGCCTGTGTGCGCCTGTCTCCTCTGGGGATGTTTTTCTTTTGTTTGCTTCTTAAGCACGTCTTGGTTTTCTATAAAGTCACATCGTTTCCTCCAAGGCCTGTGGCCCCACCTGTATGTTCCTTTTTGGACTCACACGCTCACTTGGGGGAGGGGTAGAAGTTAAGTTTTTGAGTCATTCTCCCTGTATTAGCTGGGGCTGTCCTGGACGTCTATGTAGACCAGGCTGTCCTGGAACTCAGAGATCCACCTGCGTCTGGTTTCAGCACTGGGATTAAAGGCGTCTGCCATTACACCTGACTAGTTTAACTGTTAGGATGATAATTGGCCTCTGTGGTTTAAATGTTTGTTTACCTGTAATTAGAATCTCAGCTTTCTCATTTTAGCGACATAGGGCCAGGCTCCTTTAAAATTCTTGATTCTCCAGCCTCAACAGGTGTGCACCACCACACCCAGCTTGGCTTCCTGTGTTCATTTTTATTTCTGTATGCTAAAGGTGATTGTGCTGGAGTGTGCATATATGTGCATGCGCATGCACACCTGTGTGAGTCTGAGGTGTGTGTGTGTGTGTGTGTGTGTGTGTGTAAAAGCCAAAGGTCAATTCAGTCATCTTTCTCAGTTGCTTTCCACCCTGTTTGTTGAGACAGGTTCTCCTCCTGAACCTGGATCTTGCCAATTCACCCAGACCAGCAGCCCCAGATCCTCGTGCTCCATCTCCCCAGCACTGGGGCTGTAGGTGTGTGGCTCCTCCTGGCTTATTTATGTTGGTGCTGGGGATTGACCTACAGACCAGATTCTGAAACCTGATTTACTCCTGGGTCCTAGTAGGTGTCCGTCCGGTAACTACTTGTATAACAGGCAGGAGAGACAGCAGCGTGGAAGACCGTTGAGAGGGCAGTGGCTAATGGTTGGTGATGAGCGCTCTTCACATGCTCCACGGCCTGTCTTTGGGAAAACCTGTTTGTTCTTGAAGTAGCACTGGAGATTGAGGAAGAAATAAAAATAGTCCTATATTTACATTTAAGTAGCTTTTAATACATTATCTGAGAGAGTTAGCGTCTTCTCTACTGCCTTCTAGAGGTCGGGTTTTAGGGTTTTTGTTTTTTTGGGGTTTTGGGTTTTTTTTGCTTTATCCCTCTTTTGTAAGCAAAAATGTTTGACTCTCAGCTTTCACTGTGTCATTGGAGCTGAATAGAATACAAATAATCCCTGAATAAATAATTTAAAATTTGTGTGTATCTTAGAATCCATTGTATTGATTTCTTATTCCTGCTGTTACTAATATTAGTATTGTAGTATCCCAGGATTTTTTAAATCATTTTTAAAAATTTATTTATCTTAATCTTAGGTGCATTGGTATTTTGCCTTCATGTACGTATGTTGGAGAGTGTCAGGTCTTAGAGTTACAGACAGTTGTGAGCTGCCATGTGGGGGCTGGGATTTGAAGCGGGGACCTCTGGAAGAGCAGTCAGTGCCCTTACCTGCTGAGCCATGTCTCCTGTCCCCAGCATCCCAGGATTAAGTGTCACCTTCTCCAGCTGTTAATAATAAACTTGACTCTTTAGACTAAAGTTTGACAGGCGTTTCACCTCTCTGCAGAACACTGATGAAAAAGCAGCGTGTGTAACATGCAAGACTGTTGAGTTCTGTGGGCAAACTGTACTACGTACTTAGCTAGTCTGAATGCCACGTCATACATGCCGTTGACCTGCTTTCCCAGTAATTATACATCCATGTTTCTTTTTTTTCTCCCCTAAATGAAACAATGAAAGGATCAGAGACGACGGTGCTGTAGAAGAGGAGCAGAGCAGGCCAGAGGACACTCCTTCAGACCTCAGTGCCCCTCACTCCAGTGCCAGGCTGGAGAGCACACTCGAAGGCTGTGCTGCCGAGACACCTGGGGACTCTGCAGGTGACATGCATGTTCCAGTGGACAGCTCCTTACTCTGTACTTTGTCCTCAGAGCCTCCTCAGGAAGCAGCTAGCAATGAGGAGAATGGTAGGAAGCCTGATACCAACAGCAAATCTGCACTCCGGCCAGACGTTGGCACCAGCTCCCCAGAGTCCACTCCCTTAGATCAGGAAATGTTCAACTCCTTCCATTTCTGGAGGACTCCTCTACCCAAAATAGATCTTGATAAAGAGCTCCAACAGGACCCTGAGGAGAGACTCAGCCCAGAGAGAACGGGAGATGCACCTGCGGTCCCTGTACCAGGTTCTCCCAATATCACCATGGCTACCCGGAAGGAACTAGAAGAAATGATAGAAAACCTAGAGCCCCACATGGATGACCCAGATGTTAAAGGTATGGAAGAGTCCATTGTACTATTTATTTAAAGGTGATTTTAAAAATGCCCTTTAAGACAACATTGCTGGTCTGATTTGTATGTCTAAGATGGCTCCTCTGCTATTTATTGTTGAATAGATGTGTTCACTCAGAAATCACTTTTTGCAACTATTCAGTATTAAATTTTAAGTTGTGAGTTCTGTATTCATTTTACTGTGGGTCTCATTTTTAAAGAAGTGCTGTAGTCTATATGGTGGACATAGATTTCTGGTTTTTCACATGTATGATGTTTTAAGAGCTGTAGACTTTTACAAGAATAATTTCTTTTTCCAATTTGTATTTTGGCGTGGACATTGCACATCCATGGCCCGTGTCCTCCACTGTGAACAACTGAACTGGTTGTTCAGTCCTAGAGAAGACATTGCCTCTTCTCAAGTAGAAAATGTGTTAAGTCCTTAAGAGTGGGAAGCGAGGTGTCACAAGGCTCTCGTTGCTCTGCCTGCTGGAGCCGAGGAACGGGGTTGTGAGCGGAGCCAGGATACAGTTGGATGGTTCTAAGATGAACATGATGATGCCAGAATCAGGAGGCAGAGACAGACGGATCTCTGAGTTCTAGGTCAGCCTAACCTATACAGAAAATTCCAGGCCAGCAAGATCTACATGAGAATTTGTCTCTAAGAAAAAAACAAAACAAAAAACTTTTAAATCCTATAACTGCAAATTTTTGCAAATCTTCAGATCTAATTCCACATTCTGAATGGTTTTTACCCTTTTTGTTCCCAAAACTAAAATTTCTAAACTATCAGTTTGCTCAATTTTGAGAAATACTCATTTTTAACCAAATAAAATAAAATCTTAAGTAATCCTTTTAAAACCGAAACTTTTCTTTTGGTTTCTTTGTTTGTGGGGAAGATAAGATCTCATTCAGTAGCCCAGGCTGGCCCCAGGTCTTCCTGCCACATCCCCCTGAGAGCTAGGATTATTGTGGTGTGACATACCGTACCCAGTTAAAACCTTGTGTAAACTTTGAAAAGTGTGGTCTGTGTGGTAAGTTGGCTGCCATCTGCACTTGTTCTCATTTCTATGATTTTTTTGTTTGTTTGTTTTTGTTTTTCGAGACAGGGTTTCTCTGTGTAGCCCTGGCTGTCCTGGAACTCACTCTGTAGACCAGGCTGACCTCAAACTCAGAAATCCGCCTGCCTCTGCTTCCCAAGTGCTGGGATTAAAGGCGTGGGCCACCACTGTCTGGCTGATTTTTAAATTTTTTTACATCCTTGATCTCTAATATTATTTCAATTTAACTGAATTTTATTTAAAATATCTATCTGTACAGATGGATGTAATCTTGAATCTAGGTTCTGCAGATGACAGAACATGCTATCTTGTCTCCCTGAGTCTGGCTTATTCTGCATAGCATGCTTTCAAGTTGTGACCTTAAATCTGAAGATTCATTGGAGTATAGTTCATACCAGTGGAAGTCACTGCCCTTTTGAATGAAGTTTGTGAAATTTGAGAAATAACCCAGTGGCTAGTGCCACAGTTGATATGGAGAACAGTCTCCTCAGCCCCAAACATCGCCCCACCCTCTCCACATCTTAGGACAGACAGCTCAGTGACACAGCAGCTCTGGGTCGATCAAGCAGATCCTCAGCAGAGCCCTGCACCGGCTTCTCCCTTCTTCCAGTCCTTCTCAGCCCCAGATGAGAAGAAACGAGGCACGTCCACAGCCACTAATAGTCAAGTGTTTGATAGGTTTATTTCCTTTAGCTTCTTGTTTCAATTTCCTAATCAATTTCAAATCAACCTAAGTTTTATTAAGTTTATCTAGCTTCAGTAACTCTCATTTTATTTTTCTCAAACTTAATTTTTAGGCAAAAGGCCAGCCAGTCTTTATATCTATTCTAGGACTCTCATTACATTACAGTACCTGTTCTCTAACACATAGTAGGTACTCAATGAATATTAATGGAAATATTGAATGTACTACTTTTTTCAATAAATAAAATGATAAGCTTTTTAAGTTTCATAATCTGAGTTTTTGAAGATGGCTAATATACTATTTGACTTAAAATTACACTGTGGCTAAGAAATTTCATTATTCATGTTTTATAGTAATTTAACTATATGTTTATATATGAATTATGTTTATAATTCAGTTATGACACCTAGAACAATTTAAACTTGTCATGCAGTGCTTTTAGATTTTATTAAAATCTGAGGGCATTTTTAATCTCCGTTAAGTAACTGATTTCTGTTGTGTTATAAAATGATTTGAGGTTTTAGAAGGGCGCTCGTTAATTGAGGGCTCTTTTTCTTTTCTAACGGCGCGTTATAGAGCAGTCCTTCCTTTAGTTCTCCAGAAAGCATGTGGACTGCTTTTTAAAAGGCCTGACCCGGGGAGACCAATGCTATGCTGCCTTGTAAACTTGTCTTGACAGTAAGCCTGGGAGGAGAGGAAACTTGTCGGCCACTCTAAGGTTAGAGTTTCTCTGCACACATCAAGTTACAGCTGCTCTTGTAAGGCAGCATTGCTGGATTCAGTCTCAGCTCTTCCATGGTCACTGATGTTCTTTTTCTCCTGTGATTTTTATAACGAATGTAAATGGTCTTCATTAGACTACCGTAGGGACAGGAAGGGGGAATCTTTTGTTAGCTGTGAACACAATAGGCTCTCATGAAAAGTTCATAGGGAAGCACAGAGGTGGTAGGAAGATCCCCTTTGTAAGAGATGCTCTGCTATATCTGTGGAGCTGCAGTCAGAGCTGACATGCGTGGATGGGAAGCAAGTCCACGGGAGACAGGGGACCTGCCTGTGTCAGACAAGCACTTAGACCCTTGACATCCCATCCTTGACTTCCCATCCGCACACGCACTTCATCATATTTTGTATGGTCAGCTTTGAGCACACTTCTACTTTTGCTTTATAAACTTGAAAGACCCCAAAGAGAGCTAAAATGATTGTCATTACTATAAACTATAGCTGAAATTCTGAGAGCAATGAAAATCCCCAGCATGTCCCATGAATAAACACTATTATTTGCTTTATTTAGGTAATGATGACTCACTGAATTAGAAGTTCCTTAGGCACATGTCTTGTGTGTCCATGGTCAGATGCTTAAATGTATTTAGAGAAGCCCCCTCCCCTCTGCCACGGATACCTCAAAAATAGAAATATAGTTCATTACTAAAGAAAGAACAGTCCTAAGAATGAGAGTGGGCTAGTGAACTGAGAATGTATTCAGGGTCACTCCTCTATCTTAGACTCACTACCCTTTCTAGATCCCCCTCCCTGCCCCCCCCCCCCACATCTTCATTACTGTCTACTATCCCTTTAATTTCTGTCTGTGTCCTGTCTTCCCACACCCATCCCCTTCAGCAACCATTAACAGCGCTCAGGAGACGTGTGGCCTCACAAGCAGTCCTCTGTCCAGGATGAGATGTTGCATAGCCCCTACTGTGTGTCGACAGTCACAGTGGCCATCTCATCTCCATGCTGTGCTTCACCGAGCCTTCCCTATCCTTTACTGTTTGTTTGTTTTGTTTTGTTTTTCGAGACAGGATTTCTCTGTGTAGCCCTGGCTGTCCTGGAACTCACTCTGTAGACCATGCTGGCCTCGAATTCAGAAATCCACCTGCCTGTGCCTCCCGAGTGCTGGGATTAAAGGCGTGCGCCACCACTGCCCGGCACTATCCTTTACTTTTAACAAGCCTGCCTTGGTGCAGGGAGGGTTAGCATAGACTCAGTGTAAGGTAAGGGTCTGCATTGACCTCTGCAAAAAGAAGCTTCTCTGTCCAAGGCAGGAAATTCTATAGATGCTATCACGTATGCATAGGTTGTCTTGAGCAGTAGATTTGAATTTTTATGTGCAAGGGGAATGTTAGCTTGCGCCCCTTCCCCAAAATACATATTTTCTAAATTCCTCATTTATTGGGTGGGGTAGAGAATTCCTCTTTTTTAGTTTGAATTTTCTGTATAAGGAAGGTAGTGTTAATGACTAGTGCCTGGTAAGTTGTTTTGGGTTTGGACAAGTAAGAGTGTATTCTTGGGATCCCAATTGTTTGAAACAAACTGTAGTAATTTCAGTATCAAAAAGGGATAGTGAACTGGGGTGAACTAGAGATGCTTAAATGTTGCTGCCAAGAAGACTCTGCAGCCATTGGCAGGTCTCTGTAAGGGCCTTTCTGCTAGACTAGCTTAGTGGGACTTAACAGCTTGACCTCTAGATAGACTCCTGAAATTGAGCCCTGTAATAACCCGAAGGTGCTGCCAGCAACTAGACACCGTCATCTAGACAGCACAATGCACATTTGTTTTCCATTTGCTCTCTTGAAGGACTAATGATTCGCCACAATAGAAAATTGTTTCCAGCTCTCTCATGGCAGTGTCAGAAGCACACATTGTACTGATACCAGCTTGGGGAGAGAGGCCTTGGCGGGTGTTGTGGTTGCTCTGTTCACTGTCTCCTTTGCCCACAGCACAGGTGGAAGTGCTGTCGGCTGCCCTGCGCGCTTCCAGCCTGGATGCTCACGAAGAGACCGGTGGCGTAGAACAGCGGAGTGAGCTACAAGATGAAGTGGGTGCCAGTGAGCTTCCAGACTGTAACATAAATCAAGACACTTCTGTGCCTTTGATCAGCGCTGCTGAGGAGGTAATAAACTCAGTGGTGTTTACCAAGGGAGAGCTGTGTGAGCAGTCTCCATGGGGGCAGTGGTGGCCACCACTCCAGTTAGCTCGCTCTGATATTCATTTCCTAGCTCTTTCTTTTTCATAAAGTAAAAATGATTATTCTCACCTCATCCATCCTTGTGACTTTAGCATCTTATAAAATGCTCAAAAACAGTCAATCCTGTCTATATGACTATTTAGACGGGTGGATGTTGATGTAGCTCACTGCAGTGAAATAGTCTTACTGGAAACAAAGCCCTTTATCAAGAATAATTAACTCTTCCCTTTTCTTTTTGGAGAGGTGCTTTGTTTCTGATCGGACCATTTCACTGCAGCAAGCAACACAGTACTCTGAGCAGAAGACCGGGACTTGAGGCCATGCTGCGGAGGGCTGTGGCATTGTCTGGACTCAAGTGTGAGGGTGGGTACTGCTCCTAGCATCGTCTTTGCTGCATCCATGTAGCTGTTCACACGATCCTACCCTGGTTTCCTGCTGCCTTTCCCTCAAGTCAGAGTCAGGTAGCATCCATTTCTTCTCTCTCGCTTACAGAGAGAGAAGGAACACCACTCATCGCCAGAGTGCAGGGTGTAGACCGACTCTAGCAGCTTGAATGATGGAGCTCAGGGAAGTGCCAGGCAGTGGGGGTGGCAAGGGCATCATCCTTAGTGCTTTGGTGCGGTCCTGCTTCTGTGGATGGCATCTGATGCCGTGGGTATATGTGCTCGGGAGAGGGACCTGACCATATATGGAGACTTGACTGCTGTGGTACACGCACACTGGAGGGCAGAGCTGGTGTGCATTTGTTTTCCAGAAGTGTAGCTGTTCAAAGCAGCTACTTGTAAAGTCACTTACTATTAAAAACCACAAGTAGGAATGATGCAGAAGCTACTCGACAGCCACTGGCTTCTACGATAGTTGACTGGAAGAGACCTCCTGGTGGTAGTTTATAAATGAGCTAATGCTTTTTTCCTTTTTTAAATTTGTTGTTTTAGATTTATTTAATGTGCTTTGCCTACTTGTTTGTCTGTGGACCATGTACATGCAGTGCCCACAGAAGTCAGAAGAGGGCAGCAGATCTCCTAGAACTGGAGTCTAGAGGGTTGTGAGTCACCACATGGGTGCTCAGGACTGATCCCAGACCCTCTGCAAGAGCAAGTGCTCTTAACCATTGAGCCATCCATCCAACCCAATAAACTAATTTTTCTAAGACTCATTTTAATACATTTAACAGCTATTCCACATGCTTGATTTAAAGCAGGGGAACTTTTCTTTTTTTTTTTTTTTTTGGTTTTTCGAGACGGTTTCTCTGTGTAGCCCTGGCTGTCCTGGAACTCACTCTGTAGACCAGGCTGGCCTCGAACTCAGAAATCCACCTTCCTCTGCCTCCTGAGTGCTGGGATTTGAAGGCGTGCGCCACCACTGCCCGGCTAGCAGGGGAACACTCTAAGGAGGCCTTATGCATGTTCATAAACATTTACAATCCTAAGAGTTTCTCTGTCCGTATCTCTCGATAGTGGTGAATGGTAAGTAGCCCAGTCCAGGAGGCTAATAAGGGAGGACAGCATCCAGGCCAGGCAGTTCTTGACGTCTATTTTTCTCCTCACAGAATATGGAGGCCACTCCTGACTATGTCCATGAAGGTGCGGATGTAAGCCCTGGGAGTAGCTTCAGCCCAGATGAAGAGAGGAGACCCAAAGTCCAGGTGAGTGACCAGGCATGTGGATGTTGTGTCTGAGTTCGTAATCCCTCCTCCAAAGCCTACCTGTGACCTCAGTAATCTTCCTTTGTCATCACTGTTTTAAAAATTAGGATAGTTCATCACGTGTGTGAAAAGAAAATTTAAACAAGTGGCAAAACCAACACAAGTGTACGCCTTCCCTCACGTTCTGCTGTGTCCTGGTGTTCTATAGGTGCTCGCTTTACCTTTGGAGATGGTCATCTTGTGCTGCTTAGTGTTCCATCTACCTATTGATATTCAGTTGCATCCCAATTTTTTAGAGATTTTATTGACCTTAGTGTGTTTTGTTTTCTTTCTTTAGTCAGGGTCTCACTGTGTAGCTAGGCTGCTCACGTGTCAGTCACAGCATCCTCTTAGCTATGCGCCGCCATACCTGGTCACAGATTTTTTAATTCAGGCTTATCTTTGTCTTTCATTTCCTTTGTGGAAATGAACCTTGGCAATCTTTCTCATAATAAGCAAGCAGGAGCTTCTTAGCCTGACAGTTAGAGCTTAGTCCTCATAAGGTGCCTGTGGGCTGCTGCAGACCACCACCTCCCGGCAGTTTCTATTGCCGTGTCCCTGTGTCGTTTGCCTCTTGGGACGTTAGCAGAGGTAGACTCCTAAGTCAGCAGTCCATGGTTATAATTGTGTTTCTTAGGTAAAGTAGAACCATTGTGCATACTGTTTTGAAACGTACTTTTCTGTTATTTTGTAAAAACATTTTAAAGTTGGTGCACATAGATTTGTCATCTTCAGCAAATTACATGTTTACAACTAATCTAGTTTAAAGGGGAAGGCGGTGAGTTCTCCTTTCATCCAGCGTATGTTCTCAGAAGCCTCCAGTCTTTAAAACTCCCCTGCCAAAAGTACATTGCACATGCATTAGCAAGACTGTGTGCACATTTTCGCTCATGTATTCCAATCATGTGTACACTTTCGTTTTCTACATTTTTATAGAGGGAGGTGTAGCTTTAACTTTTTGGTTTGTTTTCTTGAGATAATGTCTCACCCTGTAGCTCTGGCTTGCCCAAAGATCCGCCTACCTGCCTCTGCCTCCTGAGAGTTGGCATTAAAAATGTGTACAGACATGCCCAGCTCCAATGTAAGTTTTAAATTACCACAGAAGGAATGCCGCTTTAAGTCTCTATTTGGACTTACTTCTGGTGCAGCATATAGTCCAAGCTGGCTTCAGAATTGATCCTCCTGCCTCAGCCTCCCAGTGCTGGAGGTACAGGCACACACTGTCGTGCCCTTGCTAGGAAGCATATTGGTAATGACACGGTCATGGCAGGGGCTCCAGGGGACCTCCAGCCTCCTTTGTAATGTGCTTGACAGTTTAGTGACAGCAGTGCTGACCTGTTGGAGGGGGCTTTTTATCTATGTGTGTGTATGCACACATATATACATTTGCTTAATACATGTTATTATTATTTTTTTTTAGTGTATGTTTCTGACATGTGTGTGCTCGAGCGTGGAGGCCACAGGTTGATTTTGGATCTTCCTCAACCACCCCCACTCTGTTTGTTGAGACAAGGTCTTTTGCTGATCCTGGAGTGCACCAATCTGGCTAAACTAGTTGGCCAGCAAGCCCCAGTAATCCCTTCTCAGTCACTAGATATTTCAGTTTTTTGAATTATTATTTGATATATTTTAAAATTAGTCACATTTATGTCTAACCTGCTGAAAACTTATTTAAATGTTCAAATGCCCTTTCCTTTTTGGTTAGGATGTTGTACCACAAGCGTTATTAGATCAGTACTTGTCAATGACCGACCCTTCTCGAGCACAGACAGTTGACACTGAGATCGCTAAGCACTGTGCATACAGTCTGCCAGGTGTGGCCCTGACTCTCGGCAGACAGAACTGGCACTGCTTGAGAGAGACTTATGAGACCCTAGCGTCGGACATGCAGGTGAGTGAGCCATGGAGGGTCTGGAAGGGAGCATATGCTTGGTTTCCATGGTCTGAAGCCTCCTGTGTCCCAGCAAGTGGTTGGTGTTCTAGAGAACTGTGGTAACTTAAAGCAGCACCAGAAAGCACTTGTCATGTTAGACATGAGCTGTCCAAGTTTATCAGAGGTGATGCTAGAGACTAGAAAAGATGGCGCCTCCCTAACCTGCTACAGCGCTTACAAGCGCTCTGTCTCTCCCACCTTGACAGAGCTGTATGCTGGTCCTGAGTCTTGGAGCCTGGGTGCCCAGTTTTGAAATGCACACAGTAAAAGGGTAGGGAGGGGTGTGTGGACATCTGGCTTCTCTGTCTCTTTCTAGGCCCTTACTTCATCACTCCTTTTTCAGTCTGATTTTTGTGTGCCAAAGTTTGACCCTCTTGCCCCCTACCCATCCCAAGAAATAAACCCAAACAAAAAGCCAATAATAACAAAACGTGTTCCCTTAGTTATTAACTTGTTATTAAGAAAGCAGTTGTTGGGCCTGGTTTCCACAGATAGTAAATGCAATGCTCACTACCCATACAGGGCACAAGGGCTGTTGACTCAGCCTCCTATGGAAAAGGCCCTTCCAGCTTCCTAACCGTGGCTATGGGAAGGAAGGGGGGGGAGTTCCATCTCGAGGATTCCATCTGCTGTCAGCAGTTCTCAGGTGCGCAGCACTCTAGGCCCTTAACATGTCCTGTCTTTGAACTCCCTCCTCCAGGACATGTCTGCCTTTGTCTCTCAGATGAGTTACCACAGACAGGTCTACCGTTGCGTGTGTGCTGTACACACACAGAGGTCTCTTTATTTTTGTGTTTCTTAAATTACTAGTTCCGCACAAATAAATTTTGGGTTTTCTCCAAGATAACACAGTACAAGACTGAAGAGGGGAAGCATTGTGTGGGTGGCACAGGGTAACATTTAATTCAGGGGTCCAGTGCTCAGAGAACTACACCAGTTGTTAGTGATTCCCAAATGTTCTAAGTTCCATAGACAGATTCGAAATCTGATCACAGCTTTTGACACATGGTAGAACTTTAAACTTGGTATCTGTTAATTCTAATCTGATGTAATGTTTTGGTTTTGTTTAGAGATGAGGTCTCCCTGGTTGACCTGGGACTATGTATCTACATAGGCCAGGCTGGTCTCAAACTCACAAAAGTACAACTGCCTCTGCCGTCCGAATTTCTGGGATTAAAGGCATGATGTAATTTTTTTTAAGTGTATGTGGGTGCCAGCAAATGTGGGCGTTGTGGGGGAGATGCAGGTATGAGAATATTCTCTGGATTCAGATCTTTTCCCGCCAACTGTGGGATCGGTGGATGAAGCATATAGCTTATCTTGCCTGCGCACAAGGGCATCCGCCTGCTGAGCCATCTTACTGTTCTGGTTGAACTTTCTGAGATTAATAATGTTCAAAGCACGCAACTCTTTGTACTTACATTTCTCAGTTTTTATTTCTACAGTGGAAGGTTCGGAGAACGCTTGCCTTCTCCATCCATGAGCTTGCGGTGATTCTTGGAGACCAGCTCACAGCTGCAGACCTCGTTCCAATTTTTAATGGATTTTTAAAAGACCTTGATGAAGTCAGGATAGGTGTTCTTAAACACTTGCATGACTTTCTGAAGGTAATGTCTAAATCCTTTTGCATAATACATAAAAGACATACTAAAAGTCTACTCTAAGCCTAAATTCTGATTTCTTCTCCTTTTCTTTTTTATTTTATTGTGCTAGCAGTGTTTCTTACTAAGGAAATATAGCCATGAGTTTTTGTTAGCTGCGGTATGACACGGTTTTCCAAGTGCGTTGCACCTTGAGGATAACATGATGTGCACACCTTCCACTGTGGTATTACATTTGATCACCTTTGTCCTTGAGAATCAGCCATCCACATGGTAGTTACTAAGAAACTGAAAAGATGCCTCAGTCTGTATACCACATGGGAGTGTGTGTGTGTGTGTGTGTGTGTGTGTGTGTGTGAGTGAAGAGGCAGGTGGATCCCTCAGAGCCCCAGGTACTCACCACTTAAGCACTTAGCAGCTCAGCAGGCTCGCTAGCCCTTGATCCCATTCTAAAACAAGGAAAGGGCTGCATTTGCTGTAAAAGCAAAAGACTGAGCTCACATTCCAGTCACCTGTATGTGGCCTCTAACCCCAGTGATGGGCACTGAAGATGGACAGATTGCAGGAGGTAATTGGCCAGCTAGCCATAAGAGGCAGGTTCAGTGAAAGACCTTGTCTCAGGAACAAACTGGGCACCATCGCTAACTCACCGTGTGTGCACCTATGCGTGTGTGCGCACAGGCACTCAAAGTAAACTCGATCAGCCATGTGTCTTTAGGGTAATTACCACATTTTTCAGCCTAATAAAAGCATTTTGTTTTGTTACTTCAGCTTCTTCATATTGATAAAAGAAGAGAGTACCTTTATCAACTCCAGGAGTTTTTGGTGACAGACAACAGTAGAAATTGGCGCTTTCGGGCTGAACTGGCAGAGTAAGTTGTAGCTGCTTGTTGGCACTGTCTTGCAGCGTAGTTTATCTCATCTCTTCCTGGCCCGTGCCCCTCATGTTCTGAGGCTTCAGTCTTTCTCTTCATACCTTCCTCGATGCCCTTGCTTCCATGGAGATGGGTATCAATTCGTTTCCTTGTATCCATCAACAGGGTGCTGCCTATGTACTGTGGCCTGTCACTGTCACTCAGGGTGGCACTGCCTTTGCTGAGGTGGCTGGGGTGCCAGTTGTCCTTTTTCTAGTGTCTATCTCATCCTCAGCTCCCAGCTGCCCCTGTGCTCATGTACTGGGGAGTCGCCCCTCTGGCTCTGCCTTAGTCCTTGGCAGGCCTTTGGCTCCAGGGCTTTCTCAGAGGTTGTCCCCTCCCACTGGCACCCAGCTGTGGATGCCTGTGGCCAGCCTTCTGCATGTGCAGGCCTGCCTCTTCTCCCTAGCAGTAGGGTGTGTTGACCTGCCTCAATATCCATTTTTAACCTTATGTATGTGGGTGTCTTGTCTTCATGTGTTATGTGTTATCTGTGTACCATATGTGTGCCTGGTGCCTACAGGCCTCTAAAAGGGGTGTCCCCCTCTAGAACTAGAGTTACTGGTGGTGTGAGCTGTCTTGTTGCTGACTGCAACTTCAGCTGGGTTTTTAATCACATTCAGAAAGTACTTCTTGCACACACTAGCTATCCCTCAGGTGCCGTAGTTTGTGTCCCCAGGGGCTTGCCTCTGGGGTCTAATGTGAGGAGAGGGCTATAAGTCAGGAGGAGGCGACTAATCCTCTAGCCCTTAGCAAACGCCAGCTTGGAAGGTTCCTGCCGGTGCCGTGGCTTCCCACTGAGCTCATTTGTGCTTTTGTTGAGTCTCAGCACCTTCTAAGCCAATGTAGGAGGGAGTCCATGCATGATGTCCTAGTGAACAGGCAAGGAAACATTTTGCTCTGTTTCTATTCCTGAATGCTTTTAGTTTATTTTGTTGGCTCTGGGTAATATGAGAAACTGTTTATTTAGCATATTATGATGCTAGTGGCTAGCAGTGGAAATGGTGTGGTACTGCTACTGTCCCAAAACAGAAGGAAACAGGAAGTACCTGTCTGTGAGCACGGGGTCAGTGGCTGTGCTCACTACACTTAAGTGCATACATGCACATGCACCACACCATGCCACTGAGGATTATGGGGCCCCACCTCTCAGTACAGCTACATGGGACACAAGTCACATGAACCTTTGGGGACAAACCGTGTCCACACCCCAGCCCTTGGGGAAGTAGCATGCCTTGAACTCACAGGTGGAGTCCCTGTCTATGTATCCCAGCCTAGAGGTTGCCCAACACAGACAGCAGCTTGGTGTCTAGTTACAAAGTATCTAAACAATTAACCTGATGTCTCATTTTTTAAACCTTGGTTGAATGTTATTTTTGTTGTTTGTATCTTTGTAGACAGCTGATTTTACTTCTAGAATTATATAGTCCCAGAGATGTTTATGATTACTTACGCCCCATTGCTCTGAATCTGTGTGCAGACAAAGTTTCTTCAGTCCGTTGGATTTCCTACAAGTTGGTATGTTTGTGCTGGTTGGCCTTTCCATCTGTGATGCGTCGGCTCAGAGGACAGAAGACAGTAGCCTTACCTTATGCTTCCTTCTAGGTCAGTGAAATGGTGAAGAAACTCCACACGGCAACACCGCCAACATTTGGAGTAGATCTCATCAATGAGCTGGTCGAGAATTTTGGCAGGTGTCCAAAATGGTCTGGTCGACAAGCCTTTGTCTTTGTCTGCCAGGTAGGAAAGGCCTGGGCTCACCTGCTCGTGAAACTTCTCCCAGTTCTGCCTCTCTGAAGCCTTTTCTATAGTCATGAGGAACTGCAGTTACTCTCTGGCTGTCTTTCATGAGGTCGCATGCTTCTCCAAGTTAGGCATCGGCTTGCTTCATTCAGCCAGCACACCCTGAAGCTGGCACACCCAAGTGCCATCTGCACTTACCCTCACACTCCATCCATATATCACAGTGCCCACCAGAGTGCAGGCGTGAAAGAAAGGTATGCGCTGGCTGCCCCGGGTCTCTGTAGAGGTGTTTAAAACTAACTGAAGCCAAGCATGATAGAGTGCACCTGTATTCTCAGCACTTGAGAAGTGGACAGAGAGGATCCTAAGTTCAAAGCCAGCCCTAGCTGGCCTAAATGACCTAAATGGAATGGGAGAAGGCAGTTGAAATTTACCTGGTGATAACCCTAAGACTCAGATAAAAGAAAAGCTTCCAACTGCTTTTACCACCACCAAGGGCAGGGACACCATTTCTAGTAGAAACAAGACTGATTTACTCTGGTGGGACAGCATAAAACACACTGAAGCATCACATGGAATTGTTTGAGTTCCCCTGCACCTAGAAGTCCAGTGTGGACACCAAATTCCATGCCACTCAGGTTATGACTCAGGATCCCATCTGATGGTTGGGCTCTGGCCTGACAGCTGACGTACTTGTTTTTCCCACCAGACTGTCATTGAAGACGACTGCCTCCCCATGGACCAGTTCGCTGTGCACCTGATGCCACATTTGCTGACCTTGGCAAACGACAGGGTTCCCAATGTTAGAGTGCTGCTTGCGAAAACCCTTCGACAGACTCTGCTAGAGAAAGGTGGGTGGTGGCTGACAGGATGTGTGAGCAGTGGCCAGGCACACATGGCGCATATGCCTTTACTCCCAGCACTTGGAAGGCAGAGACAGAGGCAGGTGTATTTTTGTGAGTTGGAGGCTAACCTGATCTACAGAGTAAGTTCCAGTACAGCCAAGGCTACACAAAGAAACCCTGTCTTGAATAAAAAGAACAGAGGGGTGTGGGGTTGGGAGGTATGTTAATGAAGACACTGGTGTTTGGGCAGAAATCTTTATCCTGGACGTGCCATGGTGTTGGGGAGATGGATCAGTCTGTAAAGTGTTTGCTCTGCGGGCATGAGGATCTGCATCTGATCCCAAGAACCTGTGTAAACATGTGGGACGTGGTAGTGTGCACCCGCCCATGTTGGAAGGCAGAGTCGGCCAGATCTCTGGAACTGAGTGGCCATCCAGGCTAGCCAAACTGACAAGCTTAAAGTTCAGTTTGAAAGCCTGTCTCAAAAAGTAAGGGGTGTGTCTTAGTCTTAGGGTTTCTATTGTTTGACCAATGACACCATGACCAAAAAAGCAAGTTGGGGAGGAAAGGGTTTATTCCGCTTACACTTCCAGATCGTAGTCCACCACTGGCGGAAGTCAGGACAGGAACTCAACAAGGGTAGGACCCTGGAGGCAGGAGCTGATGCAGAGGCCATGGAGGAGTGCTGCTTACTGGCTTGCATCACATGGCTGAGCCCTCCCCCTTGATCACTAATGGAGACAATGCCTTACAGCTGGATCTCATGGAGGCATTTCCTCAACTGAGGCTCCTTCTCCTCTGATGACTCTAGCTTGTCTCAAGTTGTGACACACAGCCAGCCAGTACAGTGTGCTGCAGTCAAGGGGAAAACACCGAGTGCCAATTCTGGCCTCCATCATGCATGTACACCATGTTCATAATTTAAACAGTGGGGGGCAACCAAGCTACTGAGCAGGTTAAGAGACTTGCCACTAAGCCTGAAGACCTGAGTTCAGTCCCATTACCCTCAGGGTGAAAGGAGAGTGCCAGGTCCCACAAGGTAGCCTCTGGCCTCCACGTATGCCAAGGCTTGCGTGCCCACTGGGAAGACACTCCCTGCAGCTTGCACTTGACTGTGAGCCTTCTGACTGAGGGTCTAGGAGGCTCATCTTGTCCCTTCATTCTGCCGGGCACCCGGTAGTACTTGCTTTGTTGACTTTAGTGCTGTGACGGCCTTCTCCAAATCCCACATAAAGTTGAGTGTGTGAATTCATGAACACGGTTCGGAAGAAACCTAGAGTAAACTAGGACAGGAATAATAAGCCAGTACTGCCTTTTTCCTTGCTATTTGTATATTTTTACTTTTTGTCTTATTTTGTTTTTGAGATAGGGTTTCTCTGTGTAGCCTTAGCTCTGGAGACAAGGCTAGCCTCTAACCCAGAACCCAGAGATCCACCAACCTCTGCCTCCCGAGTGCTGGGATTGGAGGTGCTCACTACCACTGCCTGGCTTTCCCCCTAGGAAAAGGGTCTGCAGATGGCTGGGTTAATTGCTGGTTTCCTTTTCTCAGCTAATAGTGAAAATGTTAAACACGAGCTTGTTCACCACCAAGAGATGTGTCTGTCACCAAAACAAGAAATCTCACAATCCCTCTTGAGTTTAGTGGTTTTTTTCCTGCAACAAATGAGCTAGCTTCCAGACTGCTGGGTCCACATGCTCTGTTTACTCTCAGAGTGTTGGTAGGCAGTGAGCTTTTTATACCTGACTGTACTTGACTAAACTCCAAACTAATGCTGTGTACTGCACATTGTTTGCAGAATACTTCTTAGCCTCTGCCAGCTGTCATCAGGAGGCCGTGGAACAGACAATCATGGCCCTGCAGATGGATCGAGACAGTGATGTCAAGTATTTTGCAAGCATCCACCCCTCCAGTACCAAACTCTCTGAAGATGCAATGAGCACAGCTTCTTCCACCTACTGACCCCTGACCCACGGTGTCCTTTCTGCACCCACATGAGCCTGGCCTTGACCGCCTGCGCCACTCAGGACAGCTGTGGGGGGCGGGGGGGCCTTCCTCCTGCCAACTCACTG
This sequence comes from Rhynchomys soricoides, assembly GCA_019843965.1. NCBI lineage: Eukaryota > Metazoa > Chordata > Mammalia > Rodentia > Muridae > Rhynchomys > Rhynchomys soricoides. The sequence continues at coordinate 5,922,202 of JADRCH010000066.1, read as the reverse complement.
GCAGGTGCAAGCTGCCTCCTCCCAATACCAGTGGTTTTAAGAGTCAGGAGAGTACAGTAAACACTTTATCTTATCTTGACTTAAGGGAAAGTAAATCTCAGAGGATTATAATTGTCACCAAAGCCTTAACTCATTACTTCATCTTCCTGACTGAACGACTTGAATTGCCAGAGCATTTTCCCCTCGGGAAGGATGAGGTTCCCAGAGACTTGCATTGCTTTCTTCTGGTTTTATTTAACGGCTGATAAATGACATTCTTCCGGCCAGAAGGTGGATGTGCACCGGACAGGAGAGGCCTTCAGTATTAGCCTAAGCTTTTCTTGCAGTGGCCGAGCCCAAGTGTGAATAGTTCCTGGCGTGTATAAATGACAAGGAGTTCTTCCTCTCCTAAGGGCTTGATGTTAACACTAAATAGAATCAGATTTTTGACTCCTAATGCAGCACATTGCTGTGCACATTTACAGAATGTTTGCAGAATCTCTCCTGATTTTTTTTCATGCTGGTCATGACCTGAAGGGAATTTCTTAGCACGAATATTGTGTCAGGTGTTTTTAACTTGATCATGGTCAGCTCTGAGGTGCAACTTTTTCTTCCCATGCTGCACACGGGGGACCACTCCGGGCCGTGCAGCCTTAATCATGCTGTTAGAACTGTGGGACAAGTCCCCAATAAAATTTATTGTAGGGTCGGTAGACACCCCCGTGTTCTGAGTGTCTACAAGGAAATGCAGTGTGTCACCTCTATTAGCCTAAGATGGGGAGAGGTTAAAGTGGTTGTCTTCAACCAGCTCAGTGTTCCCCTATCATGCTATGAACCTCGACCTTGTCTTGATGCTCCCCAAGTACCAAGAACAGAGAAGCACCTTGGAGCCTTGCTTCCCTCCTCCTGTAGGGTTGGTGTGCGGCTGGCTGCATGAGGGCCTCTGGGAAGGCTCCAAGTGCTGCACATGCCGATCCACGCTTCGGTGTGAGTCCTGAGGTGATTTGTGAGGACTGGCTTGCTTACTCATCTGGGAACTCAAGAATAAGTCAGAATTAAAGTTTTTAAATCCCTTGGTGTGGCTATTGGAAGACGGAGGTTGATTCCCATGTAAAATTCCACAGACAAGCCTGTGCAATAAAAATGTAAGTGTGGAGAATTCCACTGTCAGAGGTGTGGAAGTGGATGAAATACCATACTAACCCACTGCATAGGGAGTGGGCGGGCCAGAGTAGCCCATGCTCTGATGCACGGTCTAAGACTTGGGAAGAGGGCAGCCTCGACTTCGTCTAACTCCAGAGTTCACGTTCTGCCGCCGTATCCACCTTGGCCCCTCAGAACTTTAGACAGCGGTAATAAAACTCTTTTAGAGTACAGGATTGTACTCTAGTGTTAGAACACTGGGACTTTTTCAACGTGCAGTTTCCCCCTTGATGTCCTACTGGGCATCCCTCTGGACCCCACTCTCTGGATGTCCGCACAGTCAGTAAAAACAGACAGGCACCTGCATCATTCAACACTAAGACTGCATGCAAAAGCTTTCCTAGACTTAGTAATTGCTAGTGAATTAAAGATAAGAAAAAGCGTCTCCACTGCTGTGATAGACAGTCACCGTGACCAAAAACAATTTGGGAAGGAAAAGGAAGTCAGCCAGGGCAGGAACTTCCTTGGTTCACTGCAGGACTCTAACCCTACCTTAGGATGCTAAGCCTGAGCTCTTCTCCATGACCCTTCAGTCCTGGAGCTTCACAAATGGCCTCCTGACCTCTGTGACCTCTGCAGGAGCTCTAGTCCAGGTAGGTGGCTCCAGGCCTCCACTGCTCCCTGTGACTTACCCTCTCACCTTTCGAAACCAGGACCACATGAAAGAACTACCAAACTTGAGCTGTAGTGTTACCCTGCTGACCCTGAGTAAACAGACTTCCCAGAGACTTGACCTCAGTGATGCTGGTCTCACTAGTCACAGCTGGTTTTCAGCCTTCAGTGACTAGCATCAACTGTCCCAGTAAAGCCAAAGGTTTCACTCTTGTTGATCACAGCTTATTTTTCAGCCCTAACTGAACAAAACGAGATTCTTTATTCAAAATGTCACACAAACAACAGTAGTCTTCGAGGACTCTCCAACTTCACAAGTCAGGCCCCCACCGTTGCCCTGACTTGTATTTTCCCACGTTCTCACAGAACAGCTCAGAGTTCTGAGCCTCAACAGCTTTTCCAGACCAGAGTTCCTCACACATCTGTAACTCCAGAACAGCAGTCACGTGTGTCCCAGCAGAGCTCCACCCCAGAAGGAAGCACCTTCCTTCCTAGTTTGCTTTCCACTGCCATGGTAAGCACCATGATCAAAAGCCACCTGGGAGGGAAAGGGTTTGTTTCTGCTGTCAGGTTACAGTTCATTATCAGGGAAGCCAGGGCAGAAGCCTAAAGCAGAACTGAGGCAGAGACTGGAGGAGCAAAGCTTACTGGCTCAGCTTGTTACACCTCAGGCCCACACTGCGCTGGGCATTCCCTTACCAACCAATAATCCAAAAAGAAATCCAATCTGATGGAGACAGTTCCTTGACTGACATTCCCTCCTCCTAGACTAAGCTAGTATTTTGTCCAGTTGTCAAAACCTAGCACATGAAAGAGATGGCTGATGTCTTCATCACAGTCCATCAGTGAGGGAAGTCGGGGAAGGAACAGTCACTCACCCAGGAGGGACACAGCTGACTAGATTGCTCCCCATGGCTTATTCAGCCTATTTTCTTGTACAGTTCAGGACCACCTGCCCAGGGGTGACACCCTCAACACCAATCCTTGATCAAGAAAATGTCCGCCAGGCAACTCTAGGCAGTTCCTACACGTAGGCTACTTTTCTCCCTAGTTACTCATTTGTGCCAAGCCGACCAAAAGTAACCAGCATATCACCTTTTAATGTCAGTTCCTCAGTAGCTGACATGCCAAGAACGTTCAGAAACAGCCCCAGGCTGCCAGAATGGCCAGCTGCAGGGAGATGAAAGAGCTGTAGAGTCTGCTAAAGAAAACAGATGGAACTAAAAGCCTACAGAGCTAGGTCTCTCAGGTAAAAGCACCAGCAAACCAATTAGTACTCAAAATAACTTTGGTGATGTAAAAACAAGTACAGAGATAATATATTCCCATGACAATTTAAGGACAGGACAAAATGGTAATAAATACCTTGTAATACTATGTAGCTAACTTTGGAAGATCCTATAGGCTGCAGAGTGGGCAAATGCCTGTAAAAAGCTTAGCCTCTCACCCCAAAAGTGAGTAAAAGAGGTTACTCTGGAGCCAGAGGTAAGTGGTCACTGAACAGACTTGGTTCACCACAAGCACCATATTCCAATATGGCAAAGGTTCATGAAGTTTTTCTAGTAAGGAGACTGTAGGTCAAGACACTTTCCAGATAGACTGGGGGAACACTGAGCGGGTAGCCAGAGCACACCCGACTCTGCGGCAGAGCTCAGGCCCCCTAGTGACAAGCTTAGCTTTGCTGCGGATTCACTGTGAGGATTTTTGATTGTGAGGATTTTTGATAGTGACAGAGACCTTAGGTCAGACACCAGGGCGAGCAAAGAATGGTTTTCAAAGAAACTAAGGCAAGCACAAGAGAATTTGGTTTTGGTCTGCAACATTTTAACTCCCTAGTCGCCATTTGGTGTTGGAAGATCTTTAGTAACACTGTAGCCCCTCCACACTTCTGTTCTTTGTTGAGAGAGGAGCCATGTCTTTCAGAGTCAGCTTGGTCACCTCCCCCCGGCTGGTCCCGCCCACCTTTGTTTAGAATCTTTGCAGTTTCTGACTTAAGAAGCACAGAGACTGTTTCCTATGTCCTTTTGCGACTGCCTCCTAACTCCCTCGCCCGCCCTGGAACTAGAGTCCCTGCCTGCTTGCATGGTTGCCCGGGGAATGGCCACTTCTTTGGTACATGACCTTTCCCCTGAAGTCTTGGGAGTTAAGTGTGATACCTACACTAGGATTTCCTAACCCCTAGAACTTCAAATAAAGCAGCTACCCTGGTGGAGCAAGAGTCATAGAACTGGCAGCTTTTGTCAAAGAACATGTGTGTGTTGGCTCTTCTGGCCGCTTGACAGTAGGCAGCATGGCCCCGGCTCTCTCTAAAGCTTTCTCTACTTAGAGCTGGCATTTTGGACACTATCTTCCTGGTGTCTACATCCTACAGCCCCAGACAGCAGCCAGGAGGATGAGCATACAGCCCAGGGAGAACCGCTGTGCTCCCTCCATATCCACCTATCCTGACTATGCTGGGACGCCCAGGCCCAGGGTAACTGGGAAGACACACTAGCTTCTCATCTCAAGCTGTAGTGACTATAAGTGCGGCCATTTGTCAGCTTGGCCCTGGATCACGTTCCAATCCCTTTGCACCCATGTAAAATGCTAGGCAACAGTGATGTGTGCCTATAACCCCAGTGCTAGAGGCAGGGGCAGGGGGACAAAGCAAGGAAGCAGGATTGCAGAAGCCAACAGCCAGTCCGAATGAGTCAATGGGAAGCACAAGACTTTTCATCTCAAGAAATAAGGTACATATACTTGATGGGATACTATTCAGCTGTGTCTAATGGAAGCATTAAATTTGCAGGTAAGTGGAGAACACTAGAAGACAGTATACTGAGGTAACTCAAGGCCCCAATCTTCAGATGCAAATATACCTGGAGTAACCAGAAACCAGAAAAAAACAAGACTGTGTTGTGGGAAACACTGCAGGGGAACAGTAAACCACAGCTGCTACGAAGAGAAAGGAGAGAGACCTACCTGCAGGAGATGGGGAGGGGGTAAGGAACATTAAGGCTACTGGAAAAGCAGCAGAGAACATTACGTTATGACCAAACAGCCAGGCATGGTGCACACGTTTGCATCTCAACACTCAGGAGGACCTACGTACTGAGTTTTAGGATAGCCAAGCTATAGACTTTGTCAGAAAACCGTGTGTGTGTGTGTGTGTGTGTGTGTGTGTGTGTATGTTAACATATATACATGTAAGTTCATATGTAGTTTAATGGAAGTTTTACCAATTAGAGTGACGCTTCCTTCAAAATACCCAGAACATCTAACAAAATCCTTTAGAGTTGCTGGCCAGGGGAGTCCAACAGATCTCCAAACAATATAGGCCTGCTTGTTGTTCTTTGCACCATCCAGATAAAAAAAGTTAAGCCCCTACTGCTTGAAGGCAGCACACACTTCCAACATAGGATTTGCAAGAACTGATCTGGCTTTAACCTGGAAGCCGCCTCACTGGGGACTAGCTCTCAAGCGTTTTAGATGGAATCATGCAAGCTGCTCAGAGTAAAGCTAACATTAGTGCCAGACCAGCATGTACTCATACATCCCATGGGTAACCGACAGCCCCTTGTCAGAAGAGAATTCATACCTAGCTCTACGAACTCTGCCAGGCGCCTATACCTGATGACGACATGGAACCTAGAAGGCCTGCAGCCACCTTCCTCACCAGGGCCATTTTACAACAGGGTCATCTGCAGCAGGCAGAGATGACAGAAGGCCTCAGCTGGTGACCACGCAGAGATCGACAGTGGGGTGTCCGTCCTGATCAGTACATCTGCAATGCGACTTGTACACTTATGGCTGGGGAGCGCGATGGAGCAGATATCTGCTGTAAGACAGTCTCTTCTTAAACACACAAGAGGACAGACAACACTGGGCAGAGGTGACAGGATCAAAGTACGTCATACATGAACTCCCATAAGATACATATTATACTTGCTATGTAAAAAAATATTTAAGGGCTGGAGAGATGGCTCAGCAGTTAAGAGCACTGACTTCTCTTCCAGAGGTCCTGAGTTCAATCCCCAGCAACCATATCTTGGCTCACAACCATCTGTAATGGGATCAGATGCACTCTTCTGGTGTGTCTGAAAACAGCTGCAGTGTACTCATAAAAATAATTATTTTTTTAAAAAAAGATATTTAATACTAATAAAAATGACAATCAATTGAGAAGACCAAAGTTAGCCCCTGGCCTCCAGACACCTTACATACAATAGACTTACCTACAATAGACATACAAACAACAGACAAACAATAGTACACAAAATTAAAAACTTGGTTCTGTATTGACTGTCCCCTGGCACTTATGACAATATGCAGATCATGTCCCCAGTGAGGAATGTCTACGCCTTAAAGCCCCACACCAGGGACTAAATCTAATAAACCTTTCTGAAGTGAGGATTTTCTTCACTTTGCCAATGAGAAATGAAGCCCTACAGGATAAAATTGTGGACTGGAGGTGAAGAAAAGCATGCAAGCTACATAGTTCCTGTGCTTCCCTGAAAGGCGTTTTCCACAGCTGAGAAGCCCAGCCCCAGCCCTACCAGATACTAAGTGCATCTTCATCTGAAGTACATACACACCAGGAGAAGAAAGAGAGGCAGGAGCCTGCACCTTGCTGAAGCCATCACCAGAGGACATGGTACTGAGCAGATGTGAAAAAAATCAAAAATTAACTACAGCTCACTGCAAATGAAGCCAATCTTCTTTCCTCTGTCAAACTAGAACAGCTCCTTATGGGTCATACTCCTTGAATATTGGCAAACCCCAGATTACAGGGAACAAGTATCCAGGCTGGGGTTGGGGAGTCGGGGACATGGACGCAGCAGCAGCACCAGCAGCTTACTGCTCTGCAAAGGGAGCCTGTATATGTGAATTTAAGGACCCTGCACTCGGTCCTTACTTCCTGGGTCTCCTGATGTCCAGTATAGCACCATTTACTAACTATGCATCCCAGAAACAACGTTCACCTTACAAGTGTGTAATCTTATCATTATCTACGTAGTTGATGTGAGCCTTTGATTTGTGCCTCCACTGGAGAGTATCAACTAAGCTTAGATCATACCCAGACTAATGAAACACCAGCAAAATGCCCTGGAGGAAGGCTCCAGAGCCCAGTCTTTGGCTGGATCCACCAGCCAGGGTATGCTCTATGTGTGTGTGTGTGTGTGTGTGTGTGTGTGTGTGGTGTGTACACCCATGTGCATACACACGTGTCTTCCTCAGTCAGTTTCTACTTGAACCTGGAGCTCTTGTCCAGGGAGCCACAGCACTGGGATTACAAGAACACACCAAGTGAGAAGTAAGAAGATAACGAGGCCTGACACTTGTGCAGATGCTTGTTTAGCAATGAACCATCTCCTCAGCCTGCTTGTTCCTCAGATATTTATGATATAGTGGAATGCTAACACAGATTAAAGGAAACACTTGTGTCTATGTTCATGGATGTGTGGGACTCTGTTTCCTGCACACACACATGCCTTTTGAGGCAGGAGGTTAGCTGTGGGTGGTGTTCCTCAGAAGCCAGTCACCTTGTGTTTTGTTTCATTTTAAGATTTTATATCAGAGCTCTACCTGCATGTACACCTGTGAACAAGAAGAGGGCATCAGATCCCATTACAGATGGTTGTGAGCCACCATGTGGTTGCTGGGGATTGAACTCAGGACCTCTGGAAGAGCAGATAATGTCTTTAACCACTGAGCCATCTCTCCACTCCCACCTTGTTTTGTGAGACAGGGTTTCTCGTTGGGAACAGGGCTTACTGCTTAGACTAGGCTGGTTGGCCAGCAAGCTCCAGGGATCCACCTATCTCTGCCTACCTAGCGCTGGGATCACAAGCATGCACCATGAGGTCCAGTGTGTGCACACATGTGTGTGCACACACGTGAAATGAGAAAGCTTACACTGGTGCCCTCTCTATCTACCCTTTACTTTTTGAGACAGTGCTGGCCTCTGAACCCAGAGCTCACTGACTTGCTGAGACCAGCTAGCTATCAAACTTGTGGGATCCTATTTCCACAGAGGAAGAACTGCAGGTGCCCCCAGCACTCCTGGCTTCTTATGTAGACACTGGGATCTATACTCAGGACTTCATGCCCAGGGTCATCCAGTACAGAGTCACCTGCAGAGAAGAGCACCGTGAGAGCCATGGGTCCCTGCTTGGGAGCTGATCCTCATCGGCACCCCGTCTCCAGATCCCTACAGTTAAACGTCAGAGCAGGGTATCTAGAACCTTCTGGAAACCAACCTAAGTCCTGTGGTACAGTTAAACCTATCCAAGCTAGAGAATTCAGATGTTTGTTACACATCTCTAGCATGCTAGCTGCCCTAAGTCCTCAGTTCGCATTTAAAAATGCAAACCCCTGTAAGTAAACTCTAACTGGGCCGAGACGGGTCTAGACTGGACTTAGAAGACAAAGCTTGCTTTCCCAACAGCACCAGGAGACTGTCAGGTTCAGGAACTGCACTGAGTGTGAGCAAACCCTTCCAGTCAGCAGCAAGCATGGTGAGATGAGGGCTGAGAGACCAGAGCAGGAGCACAGCGTGTGTGTGTGTGTGTGTGTGTGTGTGTGTGTGTGTGCACGGCGCGGGTGAGAAGCGAGATGCGAGATGGAATGATGTCCCACTCGCTCTGCACCCTGAGCATATCCACCGACTCCGGGCCAGATGCTGGTTTGCAATTACTTCATAGAGTGCACAGTAAAAAGCCTTTTTTTTTTTTTCTCTCAAATGGCTGTTGAATTTATTTCCTTGATCAATAATGGTCCTGGCAAAAATTAGTTAACCAACATTGAGACATTTGTAATGAAATACTAATTTAAAAAACCCATGATACCTTGATAGAAATTAGAGTTTACACAAACAAAAAGAGTTCTTCAGTATTGCCAGCAGCAAATATAAAACGACTGTTGTAATCTGACGGGACGCAGCAGGGCATTTATAGATTTATATTTGACACCTGACCATATTTCCAGTCACCATAATATCTTCTCTCCAGATTTAAAAAAATAGTATGCTGATTTCTATAACAAAGCTTTTCTTTCCGTACAAAAATCAAATAATGGCCAACAAGTCACAACAGTGCAATAGGTAGAGGCTAACAGAAAATCGCACAGAAACAGGTGCTGAAATAAATAGTAACTGGGAGACCAGAGCCCTCCTGTGGGTTTGTCGCTCACTTCAGAGTGTGGGATTTGTCTTCGGAGCCACAGGGGACCTCCCTGGGGGCCACTCATCTGACAGTGAAATCTGGGGGCCTAGGAGTCAGGCCTCCCAGACACTGGGGAGCAAACACCAGGTGGGGTCAATTACAGCTGCCGCTTTCGCTTTCCTTTCCTTCCTTGTGCTCGCTGTCAGAGTCCTTAAGCAGCCCCTTGAGATGACACGGCAAGGTCAGAGTTCTGCGTGAGAGCATCTACATGGCTTATCCTGGCAGAGGCGTTTGTATCCTAGCCCAAGCTAGCAACTGAAGTCACTGCGGTTCTCCTGGAAGGTTGGTGTGGAAAAGGGCTCTGGTTTGAGAAGCATCCTGTGCGAAGCCTCAGGGTCAAGGCGGTCACCTCTGACCACCTCAGAGACGAGGCCTTTGCTGATCCCTGGCAGTGAGTTGAGTAGCCTGCACTGCCCAGGCTGGTGGCAGGCTGCACGGGTAACCTCTGTCTGCAACCAAACCGGGCCGTCCTGACTCACACTGACGGACTGGACTTGGAACTGGGAAAGCAAAGTGGTACGGGCAGGTACAGGGAACCCCAGCGAGAGCCTTTTTGGCCAGTCAGAGAGTATGAGGCAGCTCCCACTGAACAATCTGCACCAAAAGGTGTGGAAGGCACAAGCAAGAGCGGCCAGAGGCCCCGCAGGGCTGGCAAGGCCACGAGCGTCCACAAGGCAGGTGCAGAAATAACCCAGTTTGGTTCCCACCCTTTGATAAAAAAGAGATCCTGATTCTGCTGTGATTTAAAAAAAAAAAAAAAAAAAAGCAAAAAAAAAGAATTTTTGGTTTAAAAAGAAGCCACTCAAAGGTTAAAATAGTTATTTTTAACAAAGAAAATTAATTTTCAAATAAGCTGACACTATCTGGAAATGCCTGTGTTCCCTGCAAGCCCCCCATGTGTCCACCTGTCCACTGCTTCACCCTCCCAGGACCTGAGCCTGACACGGAGTCAGACGTGTGCAAGAGGGAGCGTCTGAGAACCTTTACAGAATGTCCAGTAGGAAGAGCTGACTCTCGCTTACAGTATGATGCACAGGGCCCGGTCGGTCGGCAGTTCAGATAGGTGTCTCCTTCCGGTCTTTGCTGGGTGAGGGCTTCGCCTGCTCCTTGGCTGCTCTCATGTCGAGGACACCGTCACAGGGCGGTGGGCCTGTGCCCCCTCGCCTCTCAGGCTCCTCCTCCTCCTGTAGCTGCTGCTCAGACTTGGCTCGCTGCATCTGGAGCAGCCGGAGCTGCACTCGAAGCTCAATGATGGCCTCTCGCTCCTCATGAACTGCTTGGTTCAAGTGATTGTTCTTTATCTTAAAGAATTTAAGAAAGGGCAGTTACCACATAAGCAATGTCAGAAGGACAAGGAATCAGGGCAGAGCACAGGCTGCAAGCCATCCTTAAGCAAGATCTAGTTCTATTTTAGCCAACCTGACTGGTGCAGAAGACAAGACGATGCCTACGTGGATGACTATATAAACACCACTCTGAATGCATGAGGGTCAACTCTGAGTTACAAAGGAGGAAACACATTTAGAAAGCAGCTACCAACAGAACAGTTGGTTTAGTACGTATTCTAGTGTTTCATGGGGTTTTTTTCCTTACACTGGTTTCTTAACAGCCTACAAGGGGGAGTAACAAGGGTCAGCCATGAGGAGAGGGACCTGGAGCTGGGATAAAAGCTGTCTCTATTGACTACATCCCGATTGTGCTACTTGGGATTGAG
>JADRCH010000066.1:5872751-5888117 GCA_019843965.1 Rhynchomys soricoides | reverse complement strand
TGCAGGTGTACTGGGGGCTTTACTCATTCGGTCCTCGCAGGTGTAAGTCACCAACCCTAATCTTCACTTCCTTTCTCCTACCCCCAGGTGCTCATCCACACAAACAAACCGCTCATTGGCGCCCACTCACTGAGCTATGTACGTTGTTTCCCACACAGCTTCCTAGTATCCTGTGGCAAAATTAAATAACATGCCTAACAAGCCCTGCAGGCAGTCAACTTAAAAAATGTGACATTCTATAATTACATTGTAACAGGTTCTAGTGTATACCTTTCCCCTTATTAACAGCAACTGTCAAAGGACTAATGAGCAGAAAATAGAAAATTTAACAAATCACCTTAGAAAACTGTCAGTGTAAAACTAACCTCAAGAAGCTAAAATCTAGAGAAGCACACGTCCAGTAGTCTATATGAGAGCTTTAACTTCTGAGGGCTCCAGTATTAGACGTTGAAAACTCAGCTACAGAAAGAAACCGACAGCACCCTGACAACTGCAACCACTGCCTACCAGGTGAAAAGCAGGAGAGCAAATGGAGCATTGCAAGCTGCTGCCAAGACCAGTGTGTGTGCCCGTGTCTCCAAGACCCACACTGGGCTCCACCTTTAAAAAACCAGAATGCCATCACTAGCTAGGTACAGAAGAGAAAGGGGCCCTCTTTGGCTAAAAGGGGGAGTGGTGTATGTGTGTGGGGAGAGAGAGGGAGGGGGGGAGGGAGCGAACGCTAGCTAGCTCAGCAGTAATAAGCACTTGCTGCTCTTCCAGAGACCTGAGTTTGGTTCCTGGAGCCCAAATCTACCTGGAGACATACCTACACATAATTAAAAATAATAAAAACAAATGCTTTTAAAATGTAGTGCTTGATGTGTTTATAAAAAGATAAAAGAGATGGGTTCTAGGGGGGTATAGTCAGGCTGAGGCGTCCCTTCCCCAAGGGGACAGCCACACGAGACACTACAGTATAGAACAGTTTATTCAGGGCATGGGGAGGGGAGTTAAGAGGGTAGTAGAGGCAGAGAAAGGCAGAGAGAGGGAGAGAGTGGAGAAGTAGAGGTCAGCCATGAGCACGTGGAGAGAGGGGGTGAAGGGAATAGGGAGGGGAGCAAGAGAGAGCAAGAGACAAGAGAGGGAGGAAGGGCACAGAGCCCCTTTTATAGTGGGTCAGGCCTACCTGGCTGTTGCCAGGTAACTGTGGGGTGGGATTTGGACAACATGCTAACAGTACTATCTCTAAGAACTAAACAGTGAGGCATTTTTAAAAGAAATACTATACCCTTCCGTGGGGAGACCTCTCGCCTACCACAACATCTCAATCTCATTATCTACTCTGAAGAAAACCTAAAATTTAGAATTTCACAAGGGGGAGAGGACTAACACGCTTTATTTAATAAAAAATAGAATTCACATTACTAGTTAGAATAGAACTAGATAAAAATTATCTCACTGTGGCTTCCCAACAGTGCATTGAAACAGCCAGGGACACCAGCAATCTGTGGCACCTTCGCACATCTCAGGTCTGAGGGAAAGAGTGATTCACAGTGTCTGCTGGGAGCTGCACAACCTCTAAGAAAAAGTAGTTGTCTCATAAGCAGGTTGCTAGTGTGCCTCTCAATGACTTTGTGACACTCTGTTTTCTAGGTAGGGTGACAAAAAAGTTCTGTGCAAAAATTCCCACGGAATAGGAAATGACAGAGTAACTCGGTCTGACCTCAAAGACTCAAGTTGTAGTCCCACAGGCAACACAAGCCACCAAAAACCTTAACTACCTAAGAATGAATGAAAGGTTATTTTCTCCTTCAACTGAGGTGCTTGATGCTGTCACAGGATCTGCTTCTAAGCATCGTGTGGACACCAACATCTGGGAGCAGGCCGGTGCCTTCTGTAAGGGGATGCAGGGGATATATAAGGTACATCTTCCCACAGTGCAAATCTGAGGTTCTGACACTTTCTCCACTCAGCACTCTTCTCTGCTCAAGAAAATTTTTATACAATTCTAGGTATGTATGTACGTTACTGACAATCATAAAGAAATTTATTTTAAAACAATTTGGGGGAGCTGAGAAATGGCCCAGAGCGTAGAGGTGCTTGTCAGCAAACCTGATATAGTTTGACCCATAGAATGGAAGGAGAAAACTGCTATCCACGGGTTGTCCTATGACCTAAGAGCACCGTGGTATGTGCACACACGCCACCTTCCCACACACAAACAATTTTAAAGCTTTCTGGTGTGTATATGTAATTTCACCACATATGAAAGACAAAAGCAACTTCACATACTAACAAGATGGATGTGCCTTCTGTTTTTCCATAATCAAATCTTGAATAAATAATTGATATTAATGAAACTCAAATCAGGAACCACAGCAAGTGTGTGTGTGGAGGGTACAGGGGTGTGTGTGCATGCGTGTGTGTATGTGGAGAGGCACATGCACAAGTGAGTTTGGAAGGGTACACGTATGTGTTCATGCAGATACACATGCGCATCTGTGCACATCTATGTACAAGTCATTACCACAGCTGTCATCCTTTGTCACTGTCCACCTTGTTTTTTGAGACGGAATCTTTCACTGAAACTGGAGCTCATCCATCCACTGAGCCTGGCTAGTCAGTAAACTTGAGCAATCCACCTGTCTCCACTGAGCTGGCACAGGGATTGCAGGCATGTGCCACCACGCCTAGCTTTTATGAGGAAGCCAAAGACTGAACGACGGTCTTCATGTTTATCCAGCAAGCACTTTACCATCTGAGCCATCTCCCAAGACTCAAGCACTGTTGTTTTCTAAAAAAAAAGAAAGATCATTGTATATGCATGTGTGTGATGCACGTGTGGGTGAGAGGCAGGCATATGCATGCCACTGAACGTTCATGGAAGTCAGAGGACAATTTTGGGGAACTGGTTCTCTCTGTCCACAGTGGGTTCCAGGAATAGAACTCGGACTGTCAAGGCTTGCATGGGAATCACTTTTACCCGTTTCACCAGTCCCAATTTTTAAAATCAAATGTTCTAAAATGATACAATCCAAAGATGAGCTTATTTGATTCTTACATGTTGAGAAATGAGGCAGGAAAACACTACTAAGTCTCATTATCAGTACTGACACCATTACATTTCCCTAAGAGCAGACACTAGGCACATACGGTAAAAACACTACACTTTATAACATACATCACACTGCACACACAGTGTGACTGCACGCACTGTGGTCTTGAGAACAGACCTGCCTCTCATATCTGACTGCTCCTGAATTACCTTAACCTTGATCAATGAAGTGCCATGCTTTGCCGCATCCTGTAACAGCTCTGAAACCACGCTGAGGGCTACCACCACTTTTGTTTTCAATAATCTCTGATGCAAAAGCTTTGTCTTTACGTAACTATTTAATTTCAAGATATTCAGTTTAAAGAAGTTCACTCAAATATAAAGCCGCAGTCCCAGCAGCAGCCACATGGTAAGTGCTCAGTAAATACTAATTTGGTTCCTGTACATATTACATTGGAACCGTTTAGGAGAATATATACACACGATGTGCATACCTTTGCTACTGTGGGCATAAAATAGCTTAGGGCTCAGCAGTTAAGAGTGCTGGCCGCTCCTGCAAGAGGATCTGGGTTCAGTTCCAAGCACCCACATGGCTGCTCACAACCAACTGCCACTCTAGTGCCATAAGATTCAATACTGTAGGACCGTGAAAGGCAGCCTGGTTCCTGGTCGAGCTCAGGCTGGAAACCCCAATGACCCTGAGGGATGGCAGGCATTTTGCCTAGTTCCCGGACACTAGGCTCCTCACATGAGGTCGCAGCCCTCCATAGATCTGGGGCCATCAGTCATGTAAGGGCAACACCCCAAGTCCCTCCACAGGTAGAGGACATGACCACAAGTCATGTAGCCTCAAGACAGATCTCCGTATTAATGAGGTACCTAAAGGCCTGGAGACTTAGCCAATTAAGCTTTCTTCCCCAGACATTCCTGCCTGCAAAAGGTATTTAACCTCAGGCCCACCCTGAGAAGTGGGGTATGGTTTACTCATCCACTTTCCGCCATGACAATAAATACCTTAAAACCATGGACTGCCTCTTTTCATTGGGATCCACCGTGGGGAGCCACGGAGAAGGCTAATCTCCCATGGAAGGCTTCTCTGTGCCCCCAGTCACGACCACCAAGCCAAGCCAACTGCTGACAAGCCAAGGCCTATACCCGCAAGACCCAGCCAGAGCTCTCTCCTTTCCCTCTCAGCCCCAGGCTAGATCCAGTCCATGGACCCCCACTCCATCCTCAGCTCTTCCACAGCTTCCAACAGCACCTGGGTGCCCAAGACCCCGAGAACCAGATGGCCCCGGCCTCCTTGCAGAGCTAGGAACCCCTCAGCCAACTCCAGCTGTCCCCGGGGACTTAGCCTTCGCTTTTCCAACCCCACCACCACCCGGAGAGAGGCCCTGCTTCCCCATAGCCGGACACCCGAAGTCAAATTCCCTGCTCCTGCCTCCCCAAGCAGCCCGAGCCCTGTGGCGGAGTGGACACAGGACCCCAACGAACCCTACACAATACCACTGCTGGCCTCTGTAGGTACCACATACACACTTAGCGCACAACGCACATGTGGCAAAATACATACACATAAAATACAAATAAATAGTAAGTATGTAGTATCATGGCCAGCTAAAAACAATTTTTGAGAAGGGTCTCACTACAGAACGCACACTAACCTGAGACCCAGATCTTTTGCCTCGGGCTCCTGAGGCCGGGATTACAGGCACGTGCAAGCTGAAATTAATTCCCTAAGTGTGTTCGTGTGAATTCCCTAAGTGTGTTCGTGTGAGAGAGCACACAGAGGTCTCATCCTTACTATTCTCTCTTTTTTTTAAGGTGAGGACTCACACTGGGGCCTGGAGCCCAGCATTAAGGCTGGGCTGACTACCCAGTAAACTCAAGGAATTGGCTGTCTCTGACACCAGCAGTGGGATTACCAGACACGCAACCACATCCAACTTATTATGGATTCTGGACTCAGGTTCTCACGCTTATCTGGTGTGGTACGGTGGTATGAATATGCTTGGCACATGGGAAGTGCTACTGTAAGAAGTGTGGCCTTGTTGGAGGAAGCGCATCACTGTGGGGTGGGCTTTGAGGGCTCCTGGTGCTCTAGCTCTGCCCAATGTGGAAGAAAGTCTCTTCCTGGTTGTCTTCTTGCCTTCAGGTCAAGATGCAGAACTCTCAGTTCCTTTTCTAGTACCACATCTGCCTGGATGCTGCCCTCCATGATGGAGTGACCCTCTGAAACTGTAAGACAGCCCTAATTAATTTTTTTCTTTATAAGAGTTGCCTTGGGCTTCCTATCCCGGCTGCCATTGGAGAGCAGCAACCATGGCCCTGTGCTACCCCAGGCCATAGGCCTCAAGGGCCACGACGAAGAACATCGTCGGCCCAGACACAGCCGGAGCCTCGGGCACCTCACCAAGCACACCAAGTTCGTGGCGCCATGGAGTTACTCAAAGTGTCCAAGGACAAGCGGGCACTCAGGTTCATCAAGAAGAGGGTGAGCATGCACATCCGCACCAAGAGAAAGCAGGAGGAGCTGAGCAATGTGCTGGCAGCCATGAGGAAGGTGGTGCCCAAGAAGGATTGATGAACCTTCCCCCAATAAAAGATCATTCCTACCAAAAAAAAAAAAAGAGTTGCCTTGGTCATGGTGTCTCCTCACAGCAATGGAAACCCTAAGTAAGGCACCCAGCAAGTATCCTACGATCTCTCCAACCCTTAAAATTAACTTTCAATTAAACAAGAAGTGAGCAAGGATACTATCCTCAGTTTGTCCTTTGCTTCCTGTGTATGGATGGAGATGTCCTCTCAGCTTCCTGCTCCAACCACCATTCCTGCTCTGGTTGCCACATCTCCCTGCCATGATGGACTCCGATCCCTCTGCACTGTGAGCCACCACATACTCTTCCCTCCATAAACTGCTTTTAGTCGTGGTGTTTTATCCTAGCAATGCAAAAGAAACTAACGTAGCTACTAAGTGAGCAGCAGGCAGGTGGTGTGCTCTGCTGGCACACTGGCCTGAGGACAACATCCCAGGCAGCTTTACGATGAAAATTGGAAATCCAAACCTAAACCTTTGGGTTCTGGATTAGTTGTGCTCAACCTGTTCATTTGGACAGTGGAGTATCATTCAGAAAATTCCAGTGTTGATACTGGTTACAATACAGACAATCCTTGTACAGGTGAAATCAGTAAAGAGCAACCATGAGTACATTCACACTAAAACAGGCAATGAACAGTCACAAAGTCCACTCACGGGCAAGCAGACCAGTGAGTGATTGCAGAGGAGAGAGGGCGGGGGGGGGGGATTAGGAATGAAAATGTACTAGAGTTGTCATGCTCACCCAACTTGTCATGCTCACACAACTCTGAACACTAAACAGCACTGACCTGTAACTTTTTAAAAGGCTAAAGTTGAGTTGGAAAGATGGCTCGTTCCTCAAGTTCCGTGCCATGCAAGCGTGAGAATGTGAGTTCAATCCCCCAGAACCACTTAAGGCCGTAGCAGAAGCTCTCAGTACCTATGATCCCAGGGCTGGAGAGGCAGAGGCAGGAAGATCTCTTCAGTTTGCTAGCCGTCCAGCTTTATCAGTGCACTCCAGGTTCAGTGAGAGTCTCTGCCTCGAAAAGTAAAGGTGGAGAGCTCTGGAGGGGGGCATCCAAACTCAACCTCTGGCCTCCATGTGCACATGCACATACAATGGTTATTTTAAGGGTACAGGAATGGATTTCAGAAAATGTTATTTTTTTACAGCAGGTTTGGTATGTTAAAAATCCCTTCCTCGCCAGGCAGTGGTGGCGCACGCCTTTAATCCCAGCACTCAGAAGGCAGAGGCAGGCGGATTTCTGAGTGCGAGGCTAGCCTGGTCTACAGAGTGAGTTCCAGGACAGCCAGGGCTGGGGGGTGGGGGTGGGGGGGATCCCTCCCTCCACCTTTGTCACCCTCTACTTTCTACACCTCCCTTCACAACTAACATATCTGCCTGCTATTCCAGCAACCAGGAGACCAAGGCAGGAGGACTGTGAGTTCCAGACAAGCATAAGCTAGAATAAGACCTTTCACAGAACTAAAGATGGAAAACCAATCTGCTGTCTCCACCTCTGACCTCTTAACTCAGTGAATAAAGTTTCTCCCCACAAACTGCCATAAACTTAATCCAACACACTGCTAAGCATCTTTATCAAATTCAAAAGACTCACAATTTTTATTCTGACCAACTACTTAGAGCATCTGAATATTTATTTTTATTTTTTAATTAATAGCTGGGTACAAAGATGCACACCTTTAATCCTAGCATGAACGAGCCAGAGGCAGGAGTTCAAGGCCAGCCTGCTCTACACAGTGAGTTCCAAGGCAGTCAACACTACACAGAGAGACCCTGGCTCCCAGAAAAAAAGGAAGTACAGGTTAGTGTGGGAGCTCCTGGAGCCACAAAGTGCTTGACCCCTCAGGGGCTACAGTCACAGGCAGTTACAAAGCACCCAGCATGGGTACTGGGAACTGGTCATAGGTCTCTGAAAAGCAGTAAGGGCTATTGAATTCTGAGACATCTCCAGTCCCTACTCCGGAAATCTCAAGTAAGTCTTTTATCTGGCTTTAGTGCTGATGTTTCATTTTGTATTTTGAGATAGCTCTTGTTTTCTGGTCTCGAACTTTCTGAGGTAGTCTCCCAAGTGCTGGGATTAAGCCATTTGACACCACACCTGGCAGCGCTTTCCTCTTATGTATTTTTTCCTGGAATTAGTTGGAACGAACGGTAGCCTTTTTTAAAAAATGACCTTATCAGCTGGACACAATGAACCATACCTCTAAGCCCAGCATTCAGAAGACTGTGGGAGAAGGGGGCATTCCTTGTGAATTCAAGGCTAGCATGGTTTACACAATGAGACCCTATCTCAAAGAACAAAAGAACAAAGACCCTATTTTGGCTTCTACCACAGGATTTCCTCATGGATGCCTCAACATTACCAAATGTTTTTGAAGGCCACCTTCCAATATACCCTCCTATGTTGATCTCTGTGGCATATTCCTGGAGCTCTTTGCTGTTGGCAAACTCTTCCTGTGTGGCAGCCCCTAAACCAAAGGCTTCAGCCACCACTTACAACATGGTGTGACAGGACTGGAGACAGCTCGGGTGCTAAAGCCTAAAACTCACAACTAAAAAGATGACAGAGTGCGCTGACTCTACCTGGACGTTCACAAAAACATCCACTCAATATGCCAGAAGCTAGCATGTCTCTCCACCACCACATGCAGCTACACTTGAGGTAACTACCCTTGCAGATCCCAAGTCGTCTATGTAGCTAGTTATTTTACCTTGTTTCTAGATTCTCTGTGATTTGTTTGGTTTTTGTTTGTTTTTTTGAGACAGGATTTCTCTATTTAGCCCCAACCATCCTGGAACCCACTCTGTAGACAGGATTGACCTCAAACTCACAGAGATCTACCTGCCTCTGCCTCCAGAGTGATGGGAACAAAGGTATGAGCCACCACCAGAAGTGGCTTCTAGATACTTTGTCTTAAAAATTATTTGACAGCAGCTGCTATTAAACTAACCTATCTTTCCTGGATCGATGGAACATACTAAAGACCAGGAAGCACTCTACTGACTCCAGACCCTGTAAATGCCAACACCACTAACAAGAGTTATTCATTTCGAGGAAGTTACCCAGGACCTTGAAATCATTGAGTTAATCCCTACTTACAGAAAGTGAGGAGACCTTTCCTTCCCAAGTGCTGTCTGAACACTAAACCAAAAGTAGGCCTGTAACTTAACCACCAAATACTTCGTCAATAACTGCCAAGCATGGGTAATGCTACCCAAAGCACCAGTGTTAGCCCACACCCGTTCCATCTGCACCACTGAGGCTGGGCAGTGCAAAAGCTCAATGCACAAACCGTTGCACTTCTGTCACAAGCACAGACCTCCAACGAAAACGGCTGTGATCTCCAAGAACCTTAGGGTATGCACGCTGCTCTCACTGGAAGAATACTTGTGATAATGCCAAAACTTGAACCAGCACTTCTTCAGAAGACTGGGAAGTGGAATATTTTGTCAAACCTGTTTCACAACGACATTATTTAAAGGAAGAAAGAGAAAACTGGCCTCGACTAAAGACACTCTGGCCAAAGACGCTTGAAAATGCGTTGAGAATGGAGTTCTCAACTCCAGATCTGGCCGAACACTTCCACCGAACCCTGAAACAAGGACCACCGCAATCAGGGTCGCCCCCCTGCCCACTCCTGCCACGGGCAACAGCAGAAGCTGTTCCCCGACTCCACCGGGCAAGCACGGAGACAGGTGGGCGAGCCAGGTGCGACCCATAAACCAGAAGGCTGCGTCAGGCCAGTCCCCGGCCTCAGCTCCCGCCAGGTGGGGCCCGCAGGGATGCCCCGCGGCCTGGAAGCTCGGAGGAAGCAGCTGGACTCCCAACTAGCCCCTGGCTCCAAGAGCAGCACAGGACACACCCGTGTGCTCGCAGGGAGGCCTGTCCCGCAGGCGGCGTGACCCACCCCAAAGGAGCAAGCTCGGGGCGAAGCCTTCGCGGACAACGTAAGGCGGGGCAGCCACGCCCCCCACCCCCAACTCCTATTCCGAGCCCGGGATCTCAAGCCCAGCACGCTGCATGACAGGCGCGGGCGCGGGCGCGAGGCTGGGCGCCAGACGGCTCCCACGGACACCGCCGCAGCGCTGCGACCCCCGCGAGCGACCGCTCCCCGCTACTGACCAATGCCTGCCGCCGAGCGACCGTCCGCTCCGCTGCAGCCGCCGCCTCCTTGCACTCACGCTGCCGCCACAACCGCCGCCTCCTGCGCTGCCCCCCTGGCCGGCCGCGGGAGCCCCATTCCCACCCCGCCCAGCCTCCGCCTGTTTACAATGATTGGGACAGAACAGGACGAGCCGGCCCAGCGCGCACGCGCACGCCCTCCCTCCGCCGCAGCCGGCTTCCCGGGTCCGTCCCTTGGCCGTGACGGCTAAGGCCCGCTAGGGCAAACGCCCCGTGTCCTCGCGTGGGGCACGCCGGGAGTTGTAGTTCAAGTAAACCCGACACCCCGCTGCTGTAGGCCCTTGTCTCGGACATAAACCACAACACCCAGAAAGCACCGCGCCTCCCGAGCTGGAGCTCGTTGGGGAAACAGGGAACCCGCGAGAGGATGCGCCAAACGCTAAGGCTCTGCGGGCGCCTGCGCAGTGTCCTGGAGACCTAGTGGAACGCACTCTTACCTGAGCGAATCCCAGTGAAAACAGTGTGGGAGCCCTGCAGAGTTCTGCAGGAACCAAAGTGCATTTCTCCCCAAGCCCTGGCCTGGTGTCCGCAGCTACTGAAAGTGACACTTTTCCCCCAGCGTCTGCGTAGTTTCAGTTGTTCCAACCAGTTAAACCAGCTAGGGCTGCCGGCCCACCCCGCCTCTGGGCGGAGCACCTTGCTGGCCTCCTTTGGGCGGAGATCTTCATTTGGAGAATTCTTGCCTTGTGGTTTAGGGAACGGAAGCTTCTGGGGCCTGCGCCGGGCAGTCCGCAGGACCCCTGAAGTGTGTCGGCTTGCGGGCTTGCGGGGGAACTGCTGATTCCCATCCACTTCCCTCAGCAGTTAGCAATCAACACCCAAGTTAAAGCACAGCGTGTTCGGCTCGCAAATAGAAACAGCTGAATATCCTCCATGAAGGACGCAAAGAGTGTTCGCTGGTGCATTCCATGATAAACAGCAGTCCTTTGAAGTATTCCGGGTTTGTAACATTGGCAGTCAGAAGAGATGAGGTTTCTAGTGTATGCTTCTTCCCAAGAGCCACGCTGATCACTGTGATCCACCGCGCACCATGACCCAAAGCCATCTTTCCTCAAATATGACAAGTCTATCCCTTGTGCAAAAGAGTCACCCTCGGTGGAACAGTGAGGTCCTAGAGGGACTTTTCCAGAACCACTGTAGCAATAAAACAGCCTCCATAAGAAGATGGCCTATGAGTATGCCGGTTAAAATATTCCTTCCCGCTGGCAGTTCTGATTTGGCCAAGGGATAGGCACTGACCTGAGCTGGGCTTTATGGAGCCCTCTCCTGGAATTGACGTACGGAATAATGAGGTGGGAAAAGAGAGACGGTTTTTACTAATTTACTGATGGTCATATTTATTGTAACATCACGTGGCCTGCCCATCGTGGAAGTGAATGAAGCTGAAAGCAGAGAGATGGGGGACACAGCAAGGTAGAGGGAAAAGCAAGAGCGGTCAGTCAGAGTGAAGACTGAGCCCCTTCTGAGCCGTAGTTTGTGCAGGCCCTTAAGTTCTGCGTTTATGTCAGCCTAAGTGGGTGACCCAATCCAGGAATAATCTATGCACACTTTTTATTATTTATTTGTGCTAATGGAGGTACAAATATAAAGCATAGTTATCAGCATTTTTTCCCCTCCCACTTAAAGAGCACCACATAACCATTTCCTCTGGTAACTGTTTTAGAGATAGGCATCATGTCTAACCAGAACCAATAACCCACAGAGACAGACTGAGACTTCCACAAACCGAAACTTTCTTTCTTTTGCGGTACAGTGAAGTATTTGAGGTCTGCAATGTAGGAACCATTTTGTCTCCTACCAGGGAAAAACTCAACAGAAGAGAACTCAAGGAGAAGATAAAGTTAATAATGTCAAACAAATACAGTGTGTTCTGAGACAAAAGGTAGGCAGGTTTATTATAAAAAGATTGGTTTTGTTAGTTTTTTGCAGTTCTACAGATTGAACCTAGGGCCTTAGGAACCCTAGGCAAACACTGAACATAAGACCAGGGTTTTCTAATCCAAACATTCTTCAGCTATGATGCAAACCTTTTAACTGTGCAACATCCATCCGAACTGACTTGCATCACCCCCATGGGACTGAGGGTAAGGAGAGCGGATGTGAACTTAAAACCTGTTGCTCAACAACTGTGGCTCTCAAGCTCCCTGATGCTGGGACCCTTTAATCCAGTCCTTCATGGTGTGGTGACCCCAACATAACATTTTCATTGCTACTTCATAACTGTAATTTTGCTACTGTGATGAATCATGATGTAAATATCAGTTCTCCTGTGATCTTAGGTGACCCCTGTGAAAAGGTCATTTGGCCCGAGGAGGTGGTGACCCACAGGTTGAGAACCACTGTTCTACAGGGGAAAAGGTGCTTAGCCCTATCCCAGAAGTCTCATAACCTCTGTTAACATCCATGATCTTTGGCAGGCTAATGTATAAACACTTTAAGTATGAACAAAGCTTATTAGCTCCTTCCCAGTTATTGGCACTTTTTTTTATCTAATAATTCATTTAGCCAGGTGAAATATGTAGGAAGCTTCCTTTCCCTAGACCAACCCTTCCACGCCAACACACATGTGTCATGTACGTGCAAACAAACTTTTCACACCCCCCATACACCTATTTTAGTAATTTGGACCACAGCACTATTCAGTATTTACAGGAATAAGGCTACAAATGCTATTTATAAGCACAGTTGTGCGTGTGCGTGTGTGCGCGCGCGTGTGTGCGCGTGTGTGCACGCGTGTGTGCGTGTGTGTGCTCGCGTGTGTGTGTTATTTAAGAAAGAAAAGGCACTCCAAAGTTTGATAAACCATTACGGGGATACCTGAACAAATTAAAACTGATAATGCTCCCACATATGTATACAATAAGATGCAACAATTCTTTGCATATTACCATATAAAACATGTCACTGGTGTGCCACACAACCCCACAGGACAGGCAGTTACAGAAAGAGCCACTTGTGCCTTAAAAGAGATGCATATTAAAGAAAAGAGGAAAACCCCCCAGGGACGACTAAACAATGAGTCGGTCTTCAACCTTTTTAAAAACAGAATATATGATAAAGAGGAAGAGGAGGAGGAGGAGGAAGAGGAGGAAGAGGAGGAGGAGGAAGAGGAGGAGGAGGAAGAGGAGGAGGAGGAAGAGGAGGAGGAGGAGGAGGAGGAGGAGAAGAAGAAAATCCAGGAAAATGCCTCTGGGAGCAAAGCTCATGAAAGTAACTCCAATTAAAGTCTGTGGCTTCCCAAAACAAACAAAACCAGACAAAAGGAATAAAATAGGAGGCAGAATTTTAGGAAGAAGGGAGGTTTCAGTGGGAGTGGGAGGGCAATGGGGGCAGGGGGAGGGGACGACGACCAACGTATAGTATGGATTTTGTATGAAACTGGCAAAGAATTTTAAAGAGTAAACATTATGAAAAGACAAAAAAAAAAAAAAAAAAAAACCGACCTAAGAAGCAGGCATACCTGTTCAGCTTGCAGAAGGCTGAAGCAGGAGGAATGCTATGAGTTTGAGGCTAACCTGAGCTATATACATAGCAAAATCACCTCAAACATAAAATTATATATACTATACACACATACATATGGAGAGAAATAGAGAGGCTTTAATCCACGCACAGGGTGGGGGGCCTGAGGCAAGTAGATCTCTTGGTCTTTAGGCCAGCCTGGTCTAAAGAGCAAGTTCCAAGACAGCAGGGGTATCTTAGTTTGGATTTTACTGCTATGAACAGACACTAAGACCAAGGTAAGTCTTATAAAGGACAACATATATTTGGGTCAGGCTTACAGGTTCAGAGGTTGAGTCCATTATCATCAAGGTGGGAACATGGCAGCATCCAGGCAGGCATGGTGCTGGAGGAGCTGAGAGTCCTACGTCTTCATCTGAAGGCCGCTAGCAGGATACTGGCTTCCAGGCAGCTAGGATGAGGATCTTAAAGCCCACACCCACAGTGACACACCTACTCCAACAAGACCACACCTACTCCAACAAGGCCACACCTTTTGATAGTGCCACTCCCTTGGCTGAGCATCTACAAAGCATCACACAGGGGCACACTGTGAAAACCTATAGTTGGTCCTATGTAAAGAAAATAGGAGATCCAATACCAACACACCTTCCTTTTTAAACTATATTAGTCTCCAAAATTGCTTAGTATACATTATTCTCTCTCTCTCTCTCTCTCTCTCTCTCTCTCTCTCTGTTTTGTTTTTTTTTTGGTTTTTTTTGGGATTTTTTTGGACAGGGTTTTTCTGTGTAGTCCTGGCTGTCCTGGAACTGCCTTTGTAGACCAGGCTGGCCTCGAACTCACAGAGATCCTCCAGGTTCTGGGATTAAAGGTATGCCCTACCTACCATGCATGGCTCTGCTCCATTTATCTTGCTATCAAATACAGTTTCCCTCCTCATGATACATGAAACACACTTAGACATTATTTTGTCATACTGGATATCAAACCCCAGATCTATGCATACTAGACAGGTGCTACTACATATGTCTACCACATATGCCTACTGAACTATATACCCCAAGTCCTATCCCTGGTACCTAGCAGTTTATGGGGACTGCACTAATAAGCTCACCACTTTATAATCTCTAGAACCCGGTGGCCCCCAGACCCCAAGACTTCTAGCCACTAGGCTTGGGCCTTTCTTTTCTTCAGAAACCCTTCTTACTAGAAAGTTGACTCAACTACCCAAATGTCTCTGCTGCCATCTTGTAGCCTATGTCTGAATGAAGGATAGACTCCCGGTTGCTCAGAGTGTAAATATGAACCCCAGGAGCCCCAGGTATGCAAGAAAATAATCAAAAAGAGGGAAAGGCTGCTGTCACAAACTGATCTGGGAGCAAAATGAGATTAAACAGGGCACTGGCTTACACATTCAGAATGCTTTCAACTTCAAATGCCCGTTACAAACAGGTTGTTGATGGAATGAGGAAGTAAAGATATTTATTTTCACACATGTAAGAAGTAAGAGGCGCTAGGAGCTGACTCAGTCAATAAAGTGTCCTGAAAACATTCAGATCCAGATGCCTCGGTGGTGTGAATCTCTGATCCCAGTGTTGGGTAGGCAGACAAGGGGTCTCTGGAGCTCGCTGGCCAGGCTAATTTGGCCAGAGTAGCCAAGCTAGTGAGCTACAGGTTCAGTGAGAGACCCTGTCTGCAAAAAGTGAGGTGGAGGACCAACAGGTAACAGTGCTGCTGACCTGAGTTCAGTCCCCAGAACACACATGATAGAGGGAGAGAATCACATCTAAAAGTGTCCTCTGACCTTCAAAAGCATGCTGTTGAACACACACATGCACACACTCATGTGAGCACACACACATATACATACATGAACATATAGACACACACACACACACAACTTAGACTATGTCTTACGGATTCCTTTTTAGGATGTTCCTAAAGATACACATTTTAGTGTAACGTGTGCTGTGGGGCCACTGAGAGAAAATGTATGAGACACAAAAAAGAACTAATGGGACCCACAAGTCTATGGGGCAGGAGGCACGTTGTTTGCCTGGTTGTCAGCTACAAGAAAGGCA
>JADRCH010000066.1:5858306-5872741 GCA_019843965.1 Rhynchomys soricoides | reverse complement strand
GGTTGTCAGCTACAAGAAAGGCACTGAGAATCCCAGAAAACACAGGTTGTACAGGAGAGTCATATTCACACGTGAAATGGTCTGGACAGCAGGATTAGCAATAGGTTATATATTTAAAAGAGAGTCTTGGCGGGTTTGTTTTGATTTTGTCCATAATTGTAGCATCCCTTTTTATTGATAATTAAATGTTGACAATAATCATGGAAGAAAGAGAATAATGTAGAGCTTGTGAGGTGGTTGGTGGTAAAGGCGCCGGGCTCCAAGCCTTACACCCTGGGATCCGCATGGTGGAAAAGGGAATTCCTAAAGGTTGTCCTGTGGTCTCCACACTAGCACCCTGGTGTGAACACACACACACACACACACACACATACACAAATACACACACACAAATATACACACAAACATACACACATACACAAACACACACACACAAATACACACACACAAACATACATACAAACATGGCAAAATGTAAAAAAATAACTAAAACAGAATCTAGGCATAGTTTAAAATCTTTCTTTCTTTCTTTCTTTCTTTTGGGGGGGGGGGTTCGAGACAGGGTTTCTCTGTGTAGCCCTGGCTGTCCTGGAACTCACTCTGTAGACCAGGCTGGCCTCCAACTCAGAGATCCTCCTGCCTCTGCCTCCCAAGTGCTGGGATTAAAGGCGTGCGCCACCACTGCCCGGCAGTTTAAAATGTTTCTATAGTACAAATTATAATAATATGCACATGTTGAAGTGTTCTCAAGTTTAAAACTCATACTATGGGGCGGAAATGGTGGAGCATGCCTTTAATCCCAGCATTTGAGAGGCAAAGGCAGAGGAGGGATATTTCTGAGTTCAAGGTCAGTCTGGTCTACTTAGTGAGTTGAGACTCTGGCCAGTCAGAGCTAAATAGTGAGACCCAGTCTTAAGAAATAAAATAAAATAAAAAATTGTTATATGTACAGTGGAGTCTAGAGCTGAAAGCTGAAGAAGAATTTACATCCTACGGAGTCAGGAAATGGAGTTAAAGTTAATGAATCATAAGATAGAAGTCTGAAAAAAGAAGTGTTATTTCAAACCACCAAAAAAAGAGCTAAAAATGACTTCTAAAAAGAAGAAAAAGGCAATTGTGCGAGCTAAACCATATTTTAGAGCAAAAACAAATTATAATGTCTGCCTAATCTAAAAATGATAGTGTGGTATTGGATGCATGAGTTAACTACCCGGGGAGCAGAAACAGAAGCTTTGATCTCAGGACAGGCTTAGGGTAAAAAGGATTCAGGAGGTAGTTTTTTATTTTAATCAAAAATTCAGCTGTACTTCAATTTTAAATAATTTATGGGTACATGGAAAGGTAGGAGGAAATGATGTAATTGCATTATAATCTCAAAAAAATTTAAATTATCTAAAAAATTTACATGCATAATATTGCTAACACTTTTCTTAAAAGAGAAAGGGTTAGGTTGAAATAGGTCAGGAGGAGATGTCACATTGCTATTTTGTTGTTCAGAAATCATATACGGCGACTGTAGCTCTTGTTTTCACCATTTAATCTTGCACCGTATTTTCTCCATCAGCATTGTGGGTTTTGTCTTTTGTTTGCTTGTTTGTTTGTTTTTTATGTATTTTTATGTGAATGGGTGTTTGTCTACATGAATGTGTAGTATATACATGCAGTACCTGAGGCAGCCAGAAGAGGGCATTAGATCCTGAAGAACTGAAGTTACAAGCCTCTCCATGTGAGTGCTGGGAATCAAACCCTAGTTCTCTCGAAGAGCCAGTGCTTATATTTTTAAATGCTCAGTCCTCTCTCCAGTACCTATCAGCATTGACTTTTTTTTTCTCAATTTTCTTCAAAAGAAACAGTGATAGTTTGAGGTACTAATAAGAATTAAAATCATTCAAATGCAGGGTATAAGTCTAGTGAATATCATAGTGAAATTTTGTTATAGTATCAATTTTGTGCTTCTTGTTAACTTATTTATAATAGACTAGAGCTCCTGCTGCTTCCCTGATCTCTCATCGCATTAAACTATACAATAAATAACATGGGCCAGTAAGGCGGTGCAGGATTTTAATACCTGCACTCAGGAGGCAGAGGCAAGCAGATCTCTGTGAGTTTGAAGTCAGCCTGGGCTACATAGTAAGTTCCAGGCCAGCCTGGACTACACAAAGAAACCCTGTCTTGAAAAACTCAAAAGCAAACAAACAACACCTCCCCCCCCAAGCAAAAAAACTATAACATAAAACTTAGCACTTCAGCCAGTTTTAGTGGTGACGTTCGATGCAGCTGATCATACCCATGTTGTAGCAGGTATTACCAGCTATATCATTCCAGAGCTAGCTCATCTGAAACTAAACTGTCATACCTGCAGGTATGGCATACGTCATACCTATGGCAGGTACAGTGGACGATGTCAGCTACTCTGTTAATTGCACTGTCTGCATGCCTTGTGCGAGAGACATCATACATACTTTGGGTGTCTGCTTTCTTTCATCCAGCTGCTAGAGTCTAGGTTCTAGCACAATGCCTTCAAGATCCAACCACGTAATACAACCTGGCAGAATTCCATTCCTTCTGCAGAAGGTACTAAGTATCAAACCCACAGCCTCACAGATGGTAAGCAAGTGGGTGACTATTGAGAGAGAGAGCAGCCGGGCAGTGGTGGCGCAAGCCTTTAATCCCAGCACTAGGGAGGCAGAGGCAGGCGGATTTCTGAGTTTGAGGCCAGCCTGGTCTACAGAGTGAGTTCCAGGACAGCCAGAGCTACACAGAGAAACCCTGTCTCAAAAAAAAAAAAGTAAGAGAGAGAGAGCCCTAGCCTACTTTTTCAAATGTCAGTGTGGAAACAAATTCTTACTGCGTTGTTCAGGCTGACCTCACAGAATGACTCTCCTGCTTCAGCCTCCCAAGTCTCACGTGTAGAGCCATCATACCAGGACCCGGCTTTGTAAAGACTTAAGTGCATTCTTCTGCATGTACCGGCCATGTTTTACTAAGCTTGAGGATGCAAATATCTGTTCAGAGCCAGGCACGGTGGCACAGACTACAATCCAAGAACTTCAAGATCATCCTTGACCACACAGCAAGTGCAAGGATAGTCTTCCATACATGAGACCGGGTCTCAAAAGAGCAAACAAGCAAACCAAAGATCCGTTTGAGTCCTTAGTCTCAAGTTATTAGATCCCAGAAGTGTAATTTCTGGGTCATATGGGACTCCATCCTACATCTGTGATGGGTATACGACCTACAGCCCACAGTGGCGTACATATCACCCACGATTTGTCTTTGCCTTTGTAACCACAGTCCTGATTGGTGTAGAGTGTATCTCGCTGTGGTTTTGACTTGCATTTCCAGAACAGTTAGTGAGGTTTAATATATTCTCATACACTTATTGGCTCCTGGCCTTTAGTTTGTGCTCTTTTAAGAACTACCTACCCAGGACCCTTACTGAGTCACTGTTAAACTGTGTTATTGGGTCTGGTGGTGCTCACCTGTAATGCCAGCACTCAGGAGGCAGAGGCAGGCGGATCTCTGAGTTCGGGACAGCCTGGTCTACAGAGTGAGTTCCAGGACAGCCAGGATTTCACCTAGAAATGCTGTCTCAAACAAACAACAAAAAAGAAAGAAAGAATGATAGTGGGTGTTTGCTATCAAAGTCTATACATGTACGGAAATGTCATAAATGCAACTCTTTATTTTGTGCAGCCAATACACACTAATTCAAAAAAAGAATACTGGCTGGGCACAGTGGCACATGGCTTTAATTCCAGCACTCAGGAGACAGAGGCAGGCAGATCTCTGTGAGTTCGAGGCCAGCCTTGTCTACATAATGAGTTACTGAAGTATTGATGAACAGCGGCACTTGAAATGACACTTCCTGCCTCTTTTATGTAGATCATTGCCACAGATTTGGTCTTGGAAAATTTCTTGCTTGGCACCACATAAAAAAGAGTTGTACTGGATAGAGTTGACATTCTACACATTTTAGTTTTTCTTTGAGTCCATATAAATAAAAGAAATAAAAGGGAGCGGACGAGAACTAGTGGATTCACTCATGGAGGGAGGGGCATAGGGCCTTGCTCTACAGCCCCTGCTGGCCTCTGCAGCCCAGATCGGCCCAGAATTCCTGGCAATGCTCCCACGACTGGAAATCCCCAAGTGCGTTGGGATTGCAGGCATGAGCTGCCATGCCCAGCAGAGGAATGGGACTTAACATGATTTCAAACGCCTTTGAAGGTTTGATGGGCATGCGCTATGTGTAACTGGCGCACAAGCCTTTTCAAAGGGATGGAATCTGGGGCTTTCCCAGAACAGCTCACATTCTGCTGTCAAGGATATTAGAGGTTGCTCCCTGGGGCAGGGCGGGTAGCAGGAAAGGGGCTTCCAGAGGGCAGATACTCCAAAGGCTGCCTTCTAGCCTCTTCCAGCTATCCGCTTAGATCCCCTGGACCTGTCCCTAAGCCAACCAGTTATGCAGCCTTCTGATTGTGAAGATACAGTGTGCATCTGGAAGATTAAGACAGATCGACATGTACATGTATGGAAAACTCTAGCGTGTTAAGAAAAACTGTAAATCAAAGTAAAATAGAGTCAGTGTGCCTTCCATTCTGAGGGAGGAAAGGAGACGGGATCTTGCTCCATAGGCCCCGACTGGCCTCCAATAAAGTCTCTCCCCAGCCGTAGAAGCTCGGACAGTATAGGTGTGCACCACCACAGACACATTTCTGTCTTGTAAAATTGTACTTGTGTGTACACCATTTAAAAATGAGTAACTAGAATCTCGTCTTTTTGAATACATAAAATGAGCCCTCCCCACATACATTGTGCATGTGTGGGTTTGGCGGGGGGGGGGGGGGGGGGGCAAACCTAAGGCCTCACTCATGTCTGTTAGTCAACCATCTACCCAGCCTCCCCCTTTTAATTTTTAAAAATTTTAAAAATCTGGGGTTTCAGGGGCACGCGCTAATGCCCATGAATGTGAGTCTTCAAACAACGCTCACCTCCCCTCTGCCCGAACCAGGCTGTGTGGCGTTGGGGCAGGTCTCCCTGAGCGCCCTTTCCTGGAGTCTCCATGACCATGAGACTGAGGAGGACTGAAGGGGCGGGGCCCTCCTTCCTTCCTTAAGTCATCCCTTGGATTCCTGGGCCTCACAGGACCCCACAGCTCTGTGAAGTTACAGCTTCTTTCCATTCTAGAAAAAAACCATTAAACTCTGTGGACTCGAGGACTGAGGAAGGAAAGGAAGCAGTCTTGGGACTGAGCAGAACACAGCAGGGCACGGGCTTTAGGAGCCCTGGGAGAAACCTCAGTGGGAGAAGGGGGGAGAGACCAGAGCCCGGCTTTCACATTTGCCTGCATGCGTACAAGAAATATTAATACATTTCCGCCCTTTTTGCACAATATAAAACAGAGGCTGTTATAATTACCTCTGAATGTTCGACAAAAGCAAGGATGTTGAAGGATTCGTCTCCCGCCTGTGGCTTTGCAGGGAGGGCAGAGAAGTATTTGGAAGAAGGGCCTGGCCAGGGGACGTTAGGTCGTGGGCTGTGCCCTTGCAGCATTGTAATTCTGGTCCCTTCCTCTCTTACTTCCTGGACACTGAGTGACAGGCCCCCTAGCTACGAATTCCCACCCTGGTACACTACTCACAAGGTGGTGTGATGTGGCTAAGCAGCCTGGATGGGGCCTCTCAAATGGCCCCAATAAAAACCTCATCTTCTTAGAAGTTGATTATCTGGGGTCTTTGGTCACGTGACAGGAAGCTGACTGACACAGACTCACAGTCGGCCAAAATGAGCCGCAGTCGTATACATGAAGTATTTGTGTACCTTTTCTTTTTTCTTTTCTGAGAACAGGGATCGACTGTGAAGCTTTGAGACAATGTGAGCCGCCAGGAATCAGGAATGCTTCAAACTTGAGCCGTTTCTGTCCTGCCTAGAGCTACGCTGGCTTCTAACTGCTTCAAACACACAGTGGAGTGCCCAAAGCAACTTAACCTTGCTGGTTGTAGGACTTTGCAAAGCTCAGCAGTGGCTAGAGCCCTCTGAGCACACACAAGATCGGGTGAAAAATAGAGTCAGCCTGAAGGCCGATCACACAGAAAAACACTCTACAACCTAAGACCAATTTCTATAAGGTGGAATTATATATGGATTAAAAAGAAAAAACAAAAAACAAAAAAACCAAACAAGGACTGGAGAGATGGCTCAGTGGTTAAGAGTACTGGCTGCTCTTCCAGAGGACCCAAGTTTGACCCCATGACCTATATAGCAGCTCACAACCTTTTGTAATTTGAGTTCTAAGGGATCTTGTGCCCTTTCCTGGTCTCCTTAGGTACCAGGCATACACATCGTATGCAGATAAACACATAGGCGAAACATCCACACATACAAAATAATTTTTAAATATTAAAAGTAGCAATTAGCCAGGCATGATGGTACGTGCTGTTAGTCCCAGTACTCATGAAGCGGAAATAGTGATCTTTGAGTTATAGTCCAGCCGAGGCTGCACCCTAACTCAGAACAAACCAAGGCAATCCGATGAAACAAAAGCACTTCCAACAATGAGACCAGAGTGTTAATGACAATCAGTTTTTTTATACTTAAAGATTGTAATAATTACTTTGGGAAGCATTATACTAGAGAGTTCTGTATTACTATATAAATAAACCAAAACTCAGCTTAATGTTAATGGTTGTGTTCTAGGCTACTGTATAACCCTTAACTAATGCCTAACTGAAGACTTAAGCTTAACCTTTTGGATTAACCTAATTAATTAACCACTAATTAACGTCTACCTACAGAGTTTCCAGTAAAGATTCACTGAGTCACTGCTTTAAAAAACTAAATTGTTTCCAACAACTCATTGTATGTCTGCCTTGGTTACTTTACTGTTGCTGTG
This sequence comes from Rhynchomys soricoides, assembly GCA_019843965.1. Taxonomy (NCBI): domain Eukaryota; kingdom Metazoa; phylum Chordata; class Mammalia; order Rodentia; family Muridae; genus Rhynchomys; species Rhynchomys soricoides. The sequence goes on along the minus strand of JADRCH010000066.1, from coordinate 5,865,849 downwards.
ATAAAAGATTCTGACAAGAGCAACAGTTTATCTGGTAGATGAATTTAAGACTTCAGGATCTTGGAGCAGCTAGTCACATTGTATTCACAATCAGTAAACGAAATGATGAACACTAGTATCGAACTTGATTTTTCCCTTGAATTCAATCCAGGATCCCAGCCCAGGGAATGGCTCCACCCATAAGGGGCAGGTCTTATTTACTCAACTGTATGTGAAGTATGTGCAGCAAAGAAACTGCCTAAATTACTATTCTGTTAGGGAGGGAAGGTTTTTATTATGGGTAAGATAGAGAACATCTAGAGGTATCTGGGAGAGTCCAGAGCAGAGACAAAGAAACAAGGCTGGATCTGGCTAGATCTACCTGCAAGAGAAGCAAAAAAGTGGGAGAGAACAATGGAGACAGCAAGAGAAAGCAGGAGAGTAAGAGAAAGAACAGGAAAAAAGGGAACATGAGGAGAGAGAGAGAGAATAGTAAGAATATCAAGAGATAGAGATAGCAGGGATGGGGTGAGGGGACCTTGAATTGTACAGACAGGGTATTATGTAGGGAGGAGTGAAGCCCGGGGAGGTAAGAAGGACCAGAATGCTAGTGAGCATGCTTTGGGATGTAGCAGCTGAGGAAGCCTGCAGGCCAGCATGAGCTTTGATACGCAGCCATATTCCATCTGCCGGAGCAAGGGACATGACTCCCTTTGAGGGAAGTGAGTCTATTTCTCAAGATCCTGAGGAATGCTGGATTGTATCTAACTGCCAGAAATCTATAGTTCAGCTTGAGCTCATTTCTAGACATCTAGGCATCTGGATTGCCTGAGAGCGCACATTCCAGCCTTTTGTTGCCGACAAGGTATGCTGTAGTCGCTTCGTCTCAATGCTGGGCCACCATGAGCCTAGAGACTGGAATGTCAGTCAAAGGCTGGGGGCGGGGGACTGTCAGAGGTTTGGGAAATTCCATCAGAAACATCTAGTTCACTGACCAAATCTAATCAAACAGGGAACAATCACATTGGCTGGCTTGATTAGGATCAGCTTTCAGTAAATCCAAGGATCACAAGAGCTAGCAAGGTACTGGCCATTTTGGAGCAGTTTCCCCAAAGTGCCCCAGTTGATTCCTGGATGGTGTCTGTTGGCTGAGTGGGACTCTGCTTTGTAGGACATAGACTGGGACAGAAGCTGTTCATATGATCCCTGTCTCCAATCTGCACTGAAATCCTCATGCAGAAACCTCCAGAGACTTTAAACTCTTTCTTTTCATCTGGAAAGATCCATTAATGTTTGGTTACTGAGAGCAGTCATTGGAAAACAGTTTTTATTTTAATTTTTTAAAAGATTTCTTTATGTACTTTATATATATGGGTACTTTGTCTGTATGTACATCTGCACACCAGAAGACAACATCAGACAGTTGTAAGCTGCCATGTGGGTGCTGGGAACTGAACTCAGGACCTTCAGAAGAGCAGTGCAGGCTCTTAGCCACTGAGCCATCTCTTCAGCCACTAACAACTTGTTAAAAAATAAAGAAAGAAAGGAAGGAATAGTAAAAAAATAAAGTTTCAGTCATTAACAACAGCGTGGTAGCTTGCATTTGTCTTCCATTGAAACCTGTCTTGTGAGTTTACTTTCTTATGAAGTCTGACAGCAAGGTAAACCTGTCTTCAAGCCTGCCTTTCTCAGCAGGCAACCTGGTGGGTCTGGGAAAAGTAGGGCCTGGTTTTCGCAAATGAGACCAATTTAGGCCAGCAGGTAATTGTGCCTCAGTTTTGAAGCCTTTTCATTTACGAACTTCCTTTAAAGGTTTTTAAAATCTGTATCATCAGCAGGCAACATGTATATCTTTCGGATCCAAAGTGCCTGTATAAAGGGTTTAAAGGCGAAAGCAGACGTTCTGGCTGGAAATCTCCTAGAAGCATGAGGCCCACGCCCTGGAAAGTTCTAGATCTTACCAGGCTGACAGCCGAGGTTAACCACCACAGCATCCAGATGGGAGTTTGAATGACCCCAACACAGAGAAACGATCATATTTGGGGTGATGAACATGCCAATTAATTCAACCTAATCCCATTATACAGTGTATACAAATAATGCAATGTTAGGCTATATCCCATAGCATCAACCAAAAATAATAGTTCAGTGGTAGAATGCTTGTGTGGCATTGTGAGCTCTGGGTTCTGTTCCCAGCACTACAATCAATCAGTCGATCGATCGATCAACCAATATCTATGAAGAGGCAATTACATCCCACAGAGAGGGAAGTCTCTATGAAGAACTGAGAAGACGGTAATCCATAAACCAAGGAGAGAGGCATCAGAGGAAGCCAGCCCCATTGACAACGTGTCTTAGGTTTACATCTCCTGAGTAGTAAGAAAATGAAACTCTAATTGTTTAAACAACAACCAAAAAAGGTTTGTTTTCTTGAGGGGTTGCTTTCTTTTTTTTTTTAATTTTGGTTTTTTTTGAAACAAGGTTTTCTGGTGTAGCCCTGGCTGTCCTGGAACTCACTTTGTAGACCAGGCTAGTCTTGAACTCAGAGATGTGTCTGCTTCTGCCTCCCAAGTGCTGGGATTAAAAGCATGTGCCACTACCCAAAAAAAGTTTGACATACCCCACTTTATCTTTTAACAGATTTTGTGGACTTAATTAAAGAAGAGGTCTTAAATTGTAGCTGATCACTGATTAGACAGGGCCTAGCAGCACAGTTGCAGTCCAAGCACTTGGAGGCTAAACAGGAGGTTGCTAGTGTGAGCCCTGTCTGGCTACACTGAGTTCAAGGGTAGCCCAGGCTATACAGATGACCTCATCTAAAACAAAACAAGCAAAACAAGCAACCACCAACAAAACCAGGGAGAAAAGAAAGTCAGTGAAAGTTTGGGTGGTGCTTGGCATCCCCGCTCAGGTGATTGACACATGGCCAGTACCACACTACACGGCTCTCATCCTGGGCAGAGACCAGCCCGGAGCATTCCTCTCCTCACTCAGCCCCCTGACTTTCTCCACTGCACTCCCCAGCACTGTGTACACACTGGAACATGTGCGCCCTGTCAGATGGATTGTCGTGACCATAATTGAGGCCACATGTTGCTTGTGTTTCCATTTGCCTTTAGAGAAGAACCCTTGGGCCTTTTGATGGGACAGCCAATAGTATGTTTTCCACACCAGAGCTGGCCAAGATTTAAGACCTTTTCAAATAGAAGCCATCCAGTAAGACATTGCTAGGGTCTGGCAGTAGACGCTGCCCCTTGTGCACCCGGCATGCATTTGAGGAGCGCATGGCTCCTTTCCAGGCAGCTCACACATCCCTCCCCCTTCAAGGGAAACATTTGTAACCTTTGGTTTGCATAAGACTCAGACACTACAGGAAAAACCCAAGTCCCTGCAGCAATTAAAGAGCAAAACTGGGACCTTCAGTAATGGTCTCATCAGGAGCCCGGGGGCCTCTTCACAGCTGGTCTGGACAGGTACAGCCCTGAGGGAGGTCATTATTGAAGAAGTGGCACTGACGCGATGGCCATTTCCTCTTGTCCTTTTCTCTTGGTATTTCTGGGGGACCCAAGTGCTGTGCTTCTGAGCCACATCTCAGCTTTGGTACTACTGTCTTGTTAGACCATAGCACAACATGTGCTGAACTTAACCAGTTTTGAGGTAGTCATTTGCATTTCAGGCAAAGGGAGTCCCTGTATAAATGGGGATCAGAAACAGCTCTTATCTCCAGAGCATGAGGCAGGACTCCAGAAAGGGAGCCATGGAGGTGAATGGAAGAGGGAGCCACAGAGGGCCTTATGGGCTCCGCATTTGACCCTCTGAGAAGAAAATGGGAAGGTGTGTGTGTGTGGGGGGGTGGGTGTGCACGCACATGTCTATCTATCTATCTATCTATCTATCTATCTATCTATCATCTATCTATCTATGTTGCTTTCCTAATTTTTCTATTGCTGTGATAAAAACACTCAAACCAACAGTAAGTTGGATAGAAAAGGGTTTATTTAGCTTATACTTCAAGGCTATCATTGAGGGAACTCAAGGCTAAAACTTAGAGAGAGGAACTACAAAGGAACACTGATGTCTGGCTCACTCACAGGCTTGTGTTTAACTAGCTTCCTTACATAGCCCAGTACCATGTGTCCAGGTATGGTGCTGTCCACAATGGGCTGGACCCTCCTGCATCAACTAATAATCAAGAAAATCCCTCAATAGAAGTGCTCACAGGCCAATCTGATCTAGGCTATTCCTTAATGAACGGTTTCTTCTCAGATAAACTAGACTGTGTCAAGTTGACAGTTAATGCTAAGTAGGACAGATGCCCAGGCTGGCCCCAAGCTGCTGGGCTCAGTCTTCCTGGAATTGGGGAGATGGCTCAGTAGGTAAAGAGCTTGCATGGGGACCTGAATTCAGATCCCTAGCACACACATAAAAGCCAGGTAAGGCTGCACACACCTGTAATTCCAGGTCTGGAGAGGGGAGACAGGAAGATCCCAGGAATTGATTGGCTAGCCAGTCTTGTCAATCAGTGGACAGACTCAGAAAATAAAGTAGGAAAGTCACCTCAGTGTTAAATTTAGTGCCACACTCAAAACCAGCAGGTGTCTCTTGGAACCGGTAAAAGAGCTAAATATTGACATCATTGGTGTCAGCTTTCATGTGAGCAGTGGATGTACTGACCCTGAGACCTTCGTGTAGGAAGTGTCAGATGCCTAGTGTGTATTTGACATGGGAGCAGAAGTTGGTTTCAGCATGTATCTTCTTGATACTGGTGGTGGCTTTCCTGGATCTGAAAATACAAAGCTTAAACTTGGAGAGGTCTCCAGTGTAATCAACCCAGTTCTGGACAAGAACTTCCCATCCGACTCAAGAATGAGAATCATAGCTGAGCCAGGCAGATACTATGTCGAGTCAGCTCTCACACTTGCAGTCAATATCATTGCCAAAAAAAGCCATGTGGAAGGAGAAGACTGACTCTGATGATGAAGATGGGTCAAATGATCAAACCTTCATGTGTTATGTGAATGATGGAGTGTGTGGATCATTTAACTGCATTCTTTATGATCATGCTCATGTGATGGCCCTGCTGCAGAAGAGACCCAAGCCAGATAAGTATTGCTTATTCGGCATCTGAGGACCAACATGTGATGGCCTTGATTGGATCATCCAGCGCTGTAACCTGCCTGAAATGCATGTGGTGATTGGATGCTGTCTGAGAACATGCGTGCATACACTGTAGCTGCTGCTTCTACTTCCAATGGGTTCCAGAGGCCAAACATCTACTATGTAATGTCACGGCCAATGTGGCAACTCATAAAGCAGATTCAGAGCCACAGCTTCCCGCCAGGAAGTAGAGGAGCAGGATGTTGCAATGCTGCTCATGCCTTGTGCCCAGGAGAGGGGATGGACCGTCATCCTGCAGCCTGTGCTCCTGCTAGTATCAATGTGTAGATGCCATTCTTGTAGCTCTTACCTGCAAGTTTAGCTTGCATTAAGGCATTTTGGGGGGGGACCATTTACCTTAATCACTGCTAGTTTGGAATGTCTTTGTAGGGTAGGGTTGCCACCAATGCAGTACGAAGGCTAGGAAATGGGGGTCACACTCGCTGTGTTCCTATGGAAATTTTGAATATTTGTTTTATATGATTTTTATTCACTTTTCAGACATGATACTCATGAGTGTCCCTCAGTGGCTGAGCAAGCATTTGTAGCTTGTACATTGGCAGAATGGGCCAAAAACTTACATTGTGACCCATTTTGAAAATAAAGTATCTTGAAATTAAAAAGAAAAAAAGTAGAAAAGTCACAGAGGAAGTCAGAAAAGTCTTTCTCTGACCTACGGGAGGTGCAGAATGTACAGGTTAACATAGATATTTCACACTAATATCACACACACACACACACACACACACAAATGTAAATACCTTAGAACAAACAGAATGAGACGTCAAGCCTGCTTGACGTGTGCAGGATGCCTGTTCACCTATGTGCTCGAGTGTGTATGGAGGCCAGAGATCAACGTCAGATGTCTTTCTTCAGGAGCACCACCTTGCTTTCTCAAGAACATTTTACACTTGTTGATGGGTGGATGGATTATGGGTGTGGATAGGTCAGAGGACAACTTCCAAGAGCTGGTTCTCAGCTTCACCGTGGGACCTGGGGATTGAGCTGAGGCCAGGCCCTGTAGCAAGCATCTCTACCTGCTGAGTCATCTAGCTGGCCCCACCTTGGCTTTTGATGGAGTCAGTAAGGGAGGCTGGCTGTCCGATTAGCTTTAGGGATTTGTCTGCCTCCACTCCCCATCACTGGGACGATGAGAGAGGCCTACCTTGCACATTTTATATGTGAGTGCTAGGGATCAAACTTGTCTCCGTGCTTCTATGACGTGAGCATTTTACTGACTGGGCTTTAATGAAAATTAATATGCTTCTGTTATGGAAAAATTGCCCATGGACTCCTAGAAGTGCTAAGCACTATGTGTTTCCTGCGAATGGAACCCAGATGGATGGGTGGGAGAGGTCCAGGCTCTGGAAGGTAGCCTGGCCTGGAAGAATGCCCAAAGCTCGGTGGCAGGTCTGTTGAAGGTGATAGGTACATACGTCCACTGTGGTGGGGCTGGATTAGACTTTACCATGTGGATAACAGTTGTACAGAGGCTTGGGCACAAGCCTGCACAGATCCTATGAAGTAATCTTTTTTTCCTGTTACAGCTATAGTTAGGTTTGTGCAGAGACAAAATGTCTAGGAGAATATTTTATCTCTTAGGGTTTGGACTGTCAACATCAACTGGTTCTCAAGAACCAGTAAGAACATGGTAAGAAAATCCCCGTTGGCCCATGCAGGCACAGGCATGCACACTGGGGCTGAGGAGAATTCTGGAATCAAGGTGGGTCTTCATGCCTCAGTGAAGGAGCCTGTGAAGTGGCCCCACCTTGTATGACTGGGCTGTGTCCGCCATTTCTCACACTCTGTAGCTTTTCTTCCCCTTCACAGCTGTGACTCCGGTTCATCAGCCCTGCCCTCCCCCAGCCCTGTGTAATTAGAATGGTTTAGCCAGTTCCCGACCTGGATCAGGTTGCTTGCTGAGAGAACATCTCTCCCCGACCTTCCCTTGTTTATGCCTAGCCTTGTCATTAGCCCAGCCTGTGGTGCTTGCTCCCAGCACCTCTCCTTCCTGGCCCTGTTACTTTCTTAGCCCCTCTGTGCCAGAAGTCAGTGTGTGTGCTTCAGAGAGGAGCGGAGACCGTCCTGTCAGTGAAGTGCTTGGGTTCCATCCCTAGGACTCATGGAAAACAAAACCAAACCCAAAACCAACCAACCAAACAAACCTGGGTGTGGTGGCTCAGTCAACTCAGCATGGAGGAGGGAGAGATGGTCTCTGAGGCTTGCTGGCCATCTGGCCTCAGGCCAGTGAGTAACTTTGTCTTAAAAAACGATCTATATGGCTTCTGAAGAATGACACCAAAAGTGTCTTTTGGCCACCACACATATGTACACACATACACACAGTGCACACATATATGCACACACACACAGCACACATACATATGCACACACATACACACAATGC
>JADRCH010000066.1:5823840-5857977 GCA_019843965.1 Rhynchomys soricoides | reverse complement strand
ATGTACACACAGCACACACATACCCACAGCACACACACATATGCACACACACAGCACACACGTACACAGTCACGTACATGTACACACACAGCACACACTCATATGCACCCACATATTCACAGTATGCACTCAAACATACAGAGGAGAGGAAAGAAAAGAAGCATGTAGATGTGCTCACCAACACCATGGCCAAAAGCAAGTTCGTTAGGGAGGAGAGAGTTTGCTGGCTCACATTGGAGAGGACTCAAGCAGGGCAGGAATCTGGAGGCAGGAGCTGATGTGGAGACCATGGAGGGTGCTGCTCACTGGCTTACACAGCCTGCTTTCTTATAGAACCTAGGACCACCAGCCCAGGGATGGCACCACCCTCAACAGAGTTGGCCCCGCCCATCAAACGCTAATTAAGAAAATGCCCTACAGGCTTGCCTACAGTCCCAATCTTAGGAAAGCACTTTTTTTTTTCAACTGAGCTTCCCATTTCTCAGATGACTCTAGCTGTGTCAAGCTGACATGAAACTAGCCAGCTCAGGTACGGAGACAATACACACAGGCCGAACCACCACTGACTTTTGAATGATGGGAGAGGTATCCAGGCAGTTGGCATGGATAAGCTCTGAGATCCAGGAGAGGTGCCCTCCTCCAGTTCCCAGGTCTGTGGGATATGTGCATGCTCTGCAGGTGCTGTCTCCACTCATTGCAGGCCTAGCTGCTTATAGCTCCAGCAGGAAGATCAGCATTTGAAAGCAATTGAAATTATGAATAGGTTTTTTCCCTAGTCCATCTATATAACTCATTAGCACCAGAAAAATCAAATATTGAATAAGAAACAATTTCTCCCCTTCTCCCACGTTCATGGATATTCTGCTGTTTACTCAGAAATCAAGGACAGCAGGAGGAGCCGGGCAGCTGAACAGGCCATGGCTGTTTGGAGACCAGCATGCTGGGGAAGGCCTCTCTCTGCACAGCCCAGGAGGGCGGCTGCTCTGCTGTTCAACTGTCACCAGAACCGCTGAATAGCTGCTCTCCTGGACTGCACTCAGCATTCCTTGTCAGCTGGGTCCTTTAAGGAGTCACATCAGCTTCGTTTTGTTGCCTCTGTCATTGTTTTGGAGCCTTAGAGCATGAACATGCCTGGCGCCCCGCCACGCTGCAGGAGTGGAGCCAGGATGTGTACTGCAGCCTGGAGGAGGAGCTTCGTGCTCTTGTGCGAAAAGATCCCTGGGAGGAACCTGGAAAGCCTATTCAAAACGGCTCACAAATGAGAGCTGCAAACTCTTGCAGGGCAGGTTTGCCCTGACGAATGGTCCGTTTCCTTAACACGAGTACCTTTCAGTGGTACTCGTGTGCCAGCTTCCTTCCACGCTGGAAAGAAGTAAACTCTTTGTATGACCACAACGACGAGGACACTCTGAGTCATGATCGGCATGGAGGCCCCATTATCAGGACAGGAGGATGGGGGCATAGAAAGGCTGAGGAAAGCAGCAGTTTCCATATAACAAGCATTGCTAACGATGCGAGCCTGGGCTAGTGTTTCATGTGATTAAAAATAGTCTCCTTTAAAAATACAGTCCTCCTCCTCCTCCTCCTCCTCCTCCTCCTCCTCCTCCTCCTCCTCCTCCTCCTCCTCCTCCTTCTTCTCTCTCTCTCTCTCTCTCTCTCTCTCTCTCTCTCTCTCTCTCTCCCCTTTTCCTTCAAGACAAGATTCTTCCATGTAGCCCTGGCTGTCCTGGAACTGGCTCTGTAAACCAGGCTGTCCTTAAACTTACAGAGATCCGCCTGCCTCTGCCTCCCCAGTGCTGGGATTAAAGTCCTGTACTTGCAGACGGGAATCTGACAGAACTGTCCTCTAAGAGGCTTCACCCAGCAGCTGATGGAGGCAGATGCAGAGAACCACAGCCAAACATGAGGCAGAGCCCAGGGAATCTTATGAAAGAGAGGGGGATAGGATTGGAGGGGCCAGAGGGATCAAGAATGCCACAGAAGACCTTCAGAAGTGAGTAACCCAAGCCCACAGGGGCTCACCTATTCAAAGACTGAACCACCAACCAAAGAGCATGCATGTGATGGACCCTGCCCCTTACACATATGTAACAGATGTGTATCTCAGTCGTCTCTTGGAACCTTAACAACTGGAGCAGGGGCTGCCTCTGACTCTGTTGCCTGCCTTTGGACCCCTTTCCCTAACCGGGCTGCCTTGTTTATTAGATTCAATAAGAGAAGTGCCTAGTCCTACTGCAACTAATATATGCCAACTTGATATGCCAAGTGGGTTAATATCCATGGGAGGCCTCCTTTTCTCTGAGAAGAAAGAGAGAGGGCCATGGTGGGGGAGGGGACTAGGGAAGGGAAGCTGCAGTTGGGGTATAAATAAATAAATTAATTAAAAAAAAAAGAAAAGAAAAATTCTTCTGAGGCTAGGTGTGATGGTACACACTTTGATTCCAGCAGCTGGGAGGAGGCAGAGACAGGTCCGTCCTGAGTTTGAGGCCAGCCTGGTCTATAACGGAGTCCAGGACTGCCAGGGCTATTACACAGAGAAACCTTATCTTGAAAAACAAAAAAGCAAACAAACAAGGAACACCAAACCAAACCATTCTTCTGACAGATTCTTTTAAAAATAATTACTAATGTGTGTGTGTGTGTGTGTACACACACGCGCGGAGCGCGCATATGTTGGGGGCTGGAGAAATGGCTCAACAATTAATAGCACTTGCCATTCTTTTGGAGGACCTACCTGTGTTGGCTTATGGTGGCTCATGAACCACCTGCTGGTTCTGGGAGATCCAAAGCTCTCTTCTGGCTTCCATAAGCTCCTGAATGTGTATGCTAAGCATAAACTCACACAGGTACATTAAAACAAAACAAAAGAAGAAGAAAAAAAAAACCCAAACAAAAACAACAAAAAGACCCCGTAAAGAAAGATTTAGTTAGCATTGGGCAAGGCTAATACATTATCACAGCTCAAAATCAAGGCTGCGCTGCTCTAAGAGAATTCTTGAGGCTTGTGATTTTTTGTAAGACTAGTGGCTACACAGTTTAAGTAACATGGTGAAGGCATCCCGGAGAGGGCCGCCTAGCCTTATCTCAACGGGATGGAAAACAGAAAGGGAGCCAGTGGTCGTGTGCAAAAGGAACCGTGGCATCCCCCCCCCCCCAGCACATTTTGTAATAAGCCGTTCTTGGGTTCTAGTTTAGTCTGACAAGGGTTGTGACTCCCTGAGGAAGAGTCACGCTATGGTTTGGATGTAGAGTGTCTCCCACAGGCTCATAGTCCTGCTCGGGGAACTTGCAGAGCTTTCTGGACATACAGCACAGCTGCCAGACACAGGTTGGTACAGATGGGCGGGGCTTGAGGCTTTAGCCTCCTGACTAGAAGGGATGAACCCATTTACCTCACCTTCCTGCAGCCATAAGCCTTCCCTGCCTTGGTGGACTAAACTGCTCTCTGAAGCAGGAGTCAGAACAATCCTTCTCCTCTCGTATTGTCTCCTAGGGATTCTGTCACTGACAAGAAAAGGAAACCCCTGCCTAATAATTCCCATAGGCTCCACTTCCTAAGGGTCCCACCGCCCCCCAACCTTGCCACACTGGGGACCAAACTTCCAAAAACAAACATGGAGGATGCACTTACACAACACCCAACCACAGAGGTTCTGCCCGATTGAGCCCTAAGAACAGAGATAAGCAGGCGTCAAGGCTACCTTTAGGGGGTAGCTCTGGTAGGAAGGAATTAAAGCAGGGTAATGAGTCATCAGAAGAGGGGCAGAGAAGACCTGTGTAAACAGGTAGCGTTTGGAGACCTGATCAGACCAAGGAACCACAGTCTGCGAACAGCAGAAGGAATGACTTATGCAGAACCTGGGGAGGCAACAGAAGCAGGACTGGAGGTAGAGGTGTGTGAGACAGGGTGATTGAGGGGTGGAGGTGGGGTGGGGGCGGGGCTTCCCAGCAGCGCGAAGGCAGCGATGGGGCCGGTTGGCGATTGCAGGGGCAAAAGTAGTGATTGTTAGAGGCAAAAGTAACTTACTCTGGGTAAATCTTTTCTTTCCTAACTCTTTGCTATTCTGGGGCCAGAAACCGCTGGCTTCTGGTGATTAACGCTTGCTGTTTAACAGCGGGGGGGTGGGGGGGGATGTTGGGGAGGAGTGGGGGGCTTTAAAGTGAAGAAGTTAGCTTATTCGGGCTCTTTGTTCCTTTACTCATGAGCCCCTCGCTGATTGGTAAGACGCTCAGAGCTTCGTTAACTCTCTGAGAGGCAGAGAAAAAGGAAAAGCCCCGCATGCAGAAAGAAAGTCTTTTATGCAGGCAACGTGTACAGACATATACACATTCATACATACATACACTCTGGTTGGGGCTGGCCGCCTCTCTTATCAGCTCCACAAGTGTTCATGCATACTTACATGCATACACATATACCTACATATGTATGTATAGACAAACATATATACGTATATGCATTTGGATGGAAGGGGCAGAGACCACGAAGCCACACATACAGTTGGTGGGTGGACAGGGCATAGCCCCAGATATTGCCACCTTATGCCTTCTCTCTGGCCTTCTTAGACAAGAGTTCTTTAGAAAATTACCTTATAGATAAAATGTTACACAAAGGGGGGAGTCACAGAAGGATGGCCATGGTAAGGTCAAAGCAGTGCTTCATTCCATAAGCTCATTATAAGTTCAAAGCAACAGTTTCACATGGCCTTGTATCATAGTGCACACCTGTGGCCTCATCCTTGGATCTGACCTAGAATGAAGGTTTTCCCTTCATCACAGATTTGTCCCACAGATTTGTGCCTATTTTTCTTTTTAGTGTATTGTGAAAACTCATTGCATTCTTTATAATGCAGCCTTTACTTACTATTCTATGAGGAGTGGGCACATTCTATTCTTGATTCTGACTTTATTACATCTTTCTGGCAAAACAGCTTAAGCCATCTCCCAAAAACTTTCTAAAATTAGGAATTCTGTAAAATCATTAATTCATCTAAACAGCATTAATTCATGGAAATTCATCTTCATGTTGATCAGCAGGAAATCTGCCCAATAGTGTGGGCTGATGCCCAGAAACCAATAGACTATGTAATAGTGATGGGAAAAGGAATTATCAGCTGCAAGAAGCAATCCTGAGATGAAGTCTCTTAGGACCCTGCATTCTCAGAGCTCCCCCATCCTAGGTCAAGCAAAACAACGGAGGGCCGCCTCCAGAGAACTTATTTGCCTTTAGTCTTTCCTAGATGGCTCACTCCGGACAGTGACGGTAATATAAGATACCACCCTGTAAAACAGGGTGGCAACACAGCCTGTCTCAATGTTTTCTTTAAATCAGATAAAATCTGACTGAGCCCCACCCTTGCGGTTGTCAGCTAGAAGCCTCTGTAACCTATCTGGGGATTCACTAGGCTGGGCCGTTATTTCCAGGAGGGAACTTCCCTGAGAAAGGGCAATGCCTCTCAACAAGCCCCAGCCAGGTTAGTGGCGAGCATGTTGAGATGGGACCACAGAGATGAGATCTCTTCCCAGCTTCCACTTCTCTCTTTCCTCCAGCATAGCACCTAAAGCAGGAAATGTTTCTGAAAAACAAAAGCCTCGTTGTCCACCATCGCTCTGACTTCCCACGGGGTAATTCTAGGCTCTCTGAGGCCCGGTGACACAGGCCCGGTGACACAGGCCCAGTGACACAAGGGCCTTATTTACTGGATAAGGGGGTAGGCACTATCTTCACAGGTGCGTCAGATAGAGAAGGCCACACCAGGAAGATAGGACAGGTCACATGTCACACAATCATCTTGCCGTATAGTTCGGTGGCTAGCCTCAATGGCTCCTCAAAATACAGTAAGGGGAAGTTTTGTCTTCCTGGCCAGCAGATAGGGGTCTTCAGTTTCCCAAGACCCAGCCTGAGAACTCCCCAGCCTCCAGTGCCAGCAGGGGAGAAGGAGGCTTTCTCTGTGTACCTCCAAACTGACACATCTCCTTTTAAAGCCATCGAACGAACGCTGCAGGTTAAAAGGAGAGGGTGGCTTATGCCTCTGGGCCTAAAGACTCAAGGAGGTTGGGGCCAGGTCACTTGAGCCAGGAGTTTAAGACCAGCCTAGACAATAAAATCAGACTGCCTCAAAACTTAAATAACACTGTAATAGTTTGAGTCACAGATGTAATCGACTTTTACTAGACATCTATCAGTCAGGGTGTGTCCTCTATAAAACACTGAGGACTCCCACCAAAACAGTGGGCTTTGCAAATTTAGAAGGAAATGGTATAGAGAACAAAACTTGACTGGTTACGATCTGTAGCATCTAGTTATTTTTTGGTAAAGATTAAAGCAGGTGGCCTTTATCATGCTCAGGTAGACTATAGAGTCTGCTTTTGCAGGAAAAACTGGTCTTTCAGGGGATTTACCAGCTTCTTTAAGGTTTGAATCTGGGGCATGGGGTGTGAGAGATTATCTTGTTCTGCTTGTTGCTGCAGAAGCTTAGGCCAAAACATTGGCCTCCCATCATTTTTTTGGTTAACATTGGGTAAAATGAATTTGCTTTTTATTAGTTAGGAAAAAAAAAATAAAAATGTTAAAGACCCACAACTCCTAAAACACCCCCCCCCGTCATTCCCACCCCCTGGTAATAGAGGTGAGTATCAGGCTTGCTGCCTGCGAACAGTTCTATGGGAGAACTGACACAGGAAGAGTATATATTCTCAGTGCTACTTAGCATCATAAGAAACTGGATTCTGCATCTCCATGGGTACAAGGGAATATTATGTTACATGAGCTGGACTCCGCAAACAAGCACTATCTGTCATGTGGAAACACTGGAGTGGAGCTGCAGCTGTGGCCACCAGAGGCTGGGAAGCAAGAGGTTGGAAGGCAGGGGAGGAGCAGAGAGGTGTGCAACAGTACAGGTGTGCACCATCACGCCTGCAGCTAAGGGATAAGTGCATCTGGGCTGCTCGGCCACCTGGATGGATGTCTGAGCAGCAAGCCTTCGGGTGTGGCCTCTGCATGACTGTCTGCCACGGAAACAACTTTTCTAACGATCCTGTCTACCCCAATCTCTGCCTCCCAGCCCCCTCTCATCTTCTCTCTTCAGTACAGCATCCTCTACACGGCAATCCACCACACTCACGTGTTCTCTGACATGGCACAGATTTTACTTGGTGTGGTAGCTTGAACGAGCATGGCCTTCGTGGGCTCATGTATCTGAATGTTTGGTTCTCAGGTGAGGGACTGCTTAGAAAGGACTAGGAGGTGTGGTGTTACTGAGGAGGTGTGTCGCTGGGGGTGGACTTGAAGGTTTCAAAAGCCCACAGCAGGCCAAGCCTCCATCACTCTGCCTGCTGCTGTTGAGAGGTAAGCCCACCAGGGACCACCACTTGGACACTCTTAAAGCCAATAGAAAGTCATTACTGTTGGCCTGTGCCTGCACAGGGAACTTGCTCAATCTATGCAGCCCAGGCCTTTTGTTTTTTATTCACAAAAACCCATCTCCTGGTCGGCACATTTCAGTTTGCAAGAAGCAGAGCTATAGAAGCAAAACTGCGGGTTAGTACATATAGGAATTCATTCGAGGACTTTCCCAGCCACATCCTGGGACCGCTGACACAGCCTTCAATCCTGCTTTGGTAGGTGGTGTTGCTATGGGTTGGGCTTCACGGCCTGAATGGTGTTTCCATCATGACATCCAAAGTGCTAAGTCTATGAATCAACTTTCAGCTACTGCACCAGCACCATGCCTGCCTACCTACTACTCCATCCCCATCATGATGACCAGGGACTAACCTTGGAACTGTAAAGCGAGCCTTCAATTAAGTGCTTTCTTTATAAGCTGCCTTGGTTGTGGTGTCTCTCACAGCAATGCGATAGTGAGACACTATGACAGCACGATGCTATGGGAAGGTCACCTTCCCACACCTCTTTCCAGCCCCTATCAGGACTGTTCAGTCTTTGACACTGCAATATGACATCAACACCTACAAATATGTGGGCCACATTCATGGCTGCCTGTCACATGACACACCTGTCAGGTCTGTCTGCTAGATCACTCTGTAAGGCAGCTGCTGTCATGAACCTGCAGAAAGGTGAAGCATTTGTTTCACACTGTATTTGTCCAGCAGACTCTGTGGGGACATCCTGCAAGGGAAGAATGTTAACACCATAGTCAGCATTCTCTGCTGAAATAAATAAAAAACACAACTCACAGTCATTTCTATTTTTTATTAAAATACCTTTATTGACTACAGAGACAACCAACGAAAATATACACAGTTATATATGTAAGTTGTCGGTCATGTTAAATGCAACCAACAGAGACTCTTAGTCTCTAAAAGATGCTTTCCAAGTGCAGACCTTTAAACCATAGCCTACCCTCAGCGTTTCATTCTCCAGAGTTTCACTTTCTTTTTTTCTATTTTGATGCTTTTTTTAAATTACAAATATTTGTTCAAATATGCCAATGTTATTTTGTAATAACGTTATTTTCTGAAACTTCACAAGTTATACTTTGGTGTGAAGACCCTCTCACAGCACTCTGTGTAGACAAACAGCACATTTTACTCAAAAAAAATTTTTTTTTTTTGCTTTTGTATCTTAATTACGAATAAGCTACAGTCCTAATTAAATATTATGGGGAAAACATTGTTTTCTCATAAATGTTATGAGAAAAACCATCCCATAAGCCCATGTCTTGCTATAGGGAAGTATGCACATATGAATTTAACAACAACCTCTGATCCACAAGCTAGTGTTTGTCTCTTGTTGGTACTCAGGGTGGACCAGGGCTGCATCATGAAGCCCCATCACCAGGCTTCAGCCTCGACCTTAAAACCTAGTGTTTGTGGATCCAGCTATAAGAAAGACAAGATAATTTTTTATTGAGAAAGAAACATAAACTATTACAAAATCTTCAATAAGGGCGTGTACTTGCTAGAATGATGTGGAAGGTCTATACTTAGCGAGGCTGCGAGCTTCTAAAATATTTAATTTCAATTTAGGAAAATAAAAACTACTGAAAACTCTGAGTACAGGACTTGTCTCTCTGAGGCAGGGTCTTGCTATGGACTCCGGGCTGGCCTTGATCCTCTGATCATCTTGTTTAGCCTCCCTGTGGTGGGAGCACAAACCTGTCAGGTAATGGCTGCTATTTCTTCAAGGCCTTGGCAAACCAGGAGAAATACACAAAATATAAATATAAAATTTATCTCAGTGAAGATCATTTCTAATGGAAAAACAGGGCAATAAAAAAGTTAAAGCAAATGGTTTAAAAAATTGTTCATAGAAAATGTTTAGGGTAAAAAAGGCACTATATTTTAAATTTTAATAATGAAAAGTTTTTAAAAAGATGGTGATGCATTTTAATAATGTTTAAGGCCATCTTTAAGAAAACATGAGGATAGCCAGCCTGGTCTCCATAGCAAATTCCAGGCCAGCCAGGGCTGCACAGAGATCCTATCTCAAAACCAAACCAAACCATGATAGCAACAACAAAAACAAACAAACAAAACACGAGACATACTGCCAGAAACCATCAAGGCATTCTTCCATCACAGTGTAGACTCTCTTGAGAATCAGGGGCTGAAACGGAGCAGCTTAGCTGTGGTCCTCAAAACTCCTCCTGATTTCAAGAAAACCCACAGCGCTGTGGGAGCTAAGAAGGAAGTGCCTGAAATGTCCCCAAGGCACCTTTAAAGAGAGGCACTCTAGGTAAACGTGAGAGGACACCGTGATGTTTAATGATCACGTGCGTCCACGTTCCGGTGAAGTCGGCTTCTTAGAAGTCCAGAATACCTTGAGTATTGGTCAGCTACTGGAAAGAGCCGGGTTTACAATGGATAGCCATGACATCACTACTAACTACTGCTCAAATAAGAATACAAAATGTGTCCAAGAACATTTTCTATTTTATGTATTAAAATATGTAGCCATATAAAGATTTTTCCTAAAAAGTTACTTTTAATTCAGATATGCTCTAGAGAAAATAGCAATTGTATAAAATTGAGTCTGTGTATTGTAAATAATGTTTTGGATTCACGCTTGAAGGTGAGGATTTTATTCCATGAAGGGCATGTAGTACTGAAGCTCGTCTCTACGGAAACACTCTATAAGAAGCTAACTAGATGATTCTGTAGTATGCTAGAAATAAACATGCTAAACAGATTTCCCCCTGTAATTTCAGAAATACAGCTTCTTAAAATGTGATACTGATTTAGATTCAGATATCCAGAAACAAATCGAATATTACAAAGTAACAAAACCAGTGACTCTAAATGGGTTTAAGGTGGACTCTACTGGGAGTTCCCAACATTTTTGCCCTTCTCTGTCCATGTCTGTCCATCCTTCTTCAACCCTCTCCCTTCTCCTGTGTGCCGGAGACCCTGCTGTTTTGCTAGTGCTAAGCCAGACCCTCTCCTGGTCAGCCTCATGCTCAGCTATTCTGAGCACCTGGAAAGAAACAGCTGCTTCCTGGTGCTCTGCATGGAGCCTGATGGGGCATCATCTACAGCCCCACTGCTTTTACCTGGCTACTTCTCGACCCTGATCCTCACAGTGCATTTCATGAAGTTTCAAAGGTATGCCATGAAACTCTTGGTAGAGGCAACTCTACTATACCGATGAATAGTGATGACTCTGTACATCATTGCATCAGCACTACAGGCGGGGGAGGGGACACAATGTAGAAGTCATTGTTGGTGTGAGCACTACATGACAGATTGAGATTTCACCATGTAAGAGGTTTACAGTTTTTTAAACATTTACTTATTTGTGTGTGTGCACACTCATGCACACCCGCATGCATGTCACTGTATGTATGGCGGTCAGAGGACAACTTACAGGAGCTGGTTCTTTCCTTCCACTCTACGGGTTCTGGGGATCAAACTCAGGTCGTCAGGCTTGGTAGCAAGCGCCGTTATCCACTGATTAGGGCTCGCTGGCCCTAGGTAAAACTTTCTGTTGTAAAATATAGTAAACATTTACTTTCTAAAACCAATGAAAATGGTTTGAAATTAAGTTTTAGTGTGGCTTGAATGAGAGTTGTTAAAATTATAAACTGCAATATTCACTCATATAAAACAGGTAAGCCAGCCACGGCACAATTAGGAGAGGTGTGACTGCAGGGACCTGGTGTCCAGAACTGGCAGGTGAGAACTACCCTCCTGTACCAGGCTTGTGCTATCACCTTCAAAACAAAACGAGTTTGGAAAGCTGGAAGACAGCACCTTCCGTCAGAACGTCAGGTCTTTCCAGAGCTCCTCTGAACCCGATTCTCCCATGACTGAAGTTCTACTGAATCCAATGGGAAAGACATAGGCTAACAGGCATCAAATAGAAAAAGCACACAGTAATATAACTTAACACACTCCTGGCATACTAGACTCATGATTTGTGCACACTTCATGACTGAGTAGTTTGCATGTCCTCCTCGTGACTAAACTGCCTTGGTTTGTATTCCCTCCCCTCTTTAAAACATGCAGTTCATACACCGGACAGTTTTACTCCCATAGTCGATGCACTCTGGACCGATGCACTCACAGCAGGCGTTGTGAAACCAGCGGTACTTGGAGGCTCCCATGGACTCACAGGATATCTTACACTGGTGTATGGACATGCAGTCATCAAAGTAAACCACAGTACACATGTGCTCTGAAATAAAAACGGAGATCTCAGTACAGATGAGAAGAGCTCTGCCATTCACTCAGAGAACACCTGCAGTCACCTTCTAGTTCTCATACTGAGCATCAGCACAGGACAAAAACGAGGGACAAAAGACCTTCATGTTGACAGACTTTAGAGAAGGGCAACAAAGACACGAGCTTAGATTATCTGTCTAACAAGCATCCATGAAGCAATATGGCTGATTCCTAAACCGACATTTCTCCAAAGACGACTGAAAAATACTGTCCTAAAGTCATACTGAGAATCTGTACTAAAGCAAGTAGTCCAAATGTTGCACAGTGATTACCAGCACACATGAGCAAGTAGAAGATGTTACTAAAAAGACTTTCTAGGTCTGCTCTCCAACAGAAGAGTCACATTTTTAACTTTGCAGGTTGTGAATCCCATGTGGCTGCCTAGCTAAGACATAATATAACATGAAATAAACTGAAGAGAATAAATCATCAACAGAGAGTGCATGATAACAGTTATGGGTTTTCTTGAGGATGGAGGAGCATCTGCTGCTGCTGTAGTGGAGACAGGGTCTCTTGCTTATGCAGCCAAGACTGGGCCCTGACTCAGCCATCTGATCCTGGGATTAATGCCTGTGACACCTTGTCTGTCTGGGACTAAGTTGTTTTTAGGGCCACCTAGAGAACTCATGAGCGGGAAGGGGGGGGCTAGTAGAAAAGGTTGTGTTACGGAGAACACAAAGCTTCCAGGCATGGGAGGACGGAAGCCTTGGAGAGGGGCACAGTATCCGTGGGAAGGGGGCAAAGGCCCAGGCACAGTGGCACAGGTATGTTTTCCCAACACTTGGATGGGGTAGAAGGATCACGAGTTCAAAGCTAAACTGGGCTACAATGAATTCAAATACATATCAAAATGGTTTCAAAGAAAGAAGGGAAAAAGGCTTCTGGGCTGGTTCAGTGAGTGAAGCACTGGCCACACAAGCCTTCTGTACCACCTTTGATCCCTAGATGCATAACACAGGGCTTGGGAGATGTGCACAGCATACTGTCTGCCTCTTATCATGCACACACATGGATAACAAGCAACTCTTGAGTTTTAGAAATGAGGAAACCTGGGGCATGGTGGAGCGTCAGAGCAGTGGGGACCAGAAGGACTGGCAACAAGCAAGTCACTTACAACCAGAACCCACTAAATTCATTTCCTCTAACTTTATTCAATATGTATTTACTGAAAACCTACTGTGGGCTAGCCATTGCACACTCAAAAGAGTAATCAGAGTGTCTAAAGAGCTAGCTAGGAAGAGTAAACCTATCAGTTAAAAACAAACTGCAAACTGAGCTGAGCATAATGGCAAAGGGAAGAGGAGGCACTGAAAACCTTAGCTCTGCTTTGTGTTTCCAAAAACTGGTTTGAAACACTGTCATGAATGTAAGAAACCTCTGAATGAACATACATCTATGATGCTCCTTACCCTTCGGTAAAGGAGCAGTAAAAGCCTTTGTCATCATACTTACACACTTCCGGGGTTTCCCGAAGCCAAGCAACTTAGACTGAAAGCAGGTAAGAAGTCATACTGCCATTTAACAAAAGCTGCTCTGCTTTATTGTTAAGATGCAAAGTTCTACTTTATACTGGTCAGATTATAATGAAGGGCACAGTAAGCAGCCACATTAAGAAAGGAGTTCAAAGGATAGCATCTGTACATAATTCATCAATATTGTAAGACACAGCTAGAAGCCAGCTGTAGGGTACAGCTGCATGGAGGACTGCCACAAGTTCAAGGCCAGCCTGGTCTGCGTCTGAGACCTTGTCTCAACCTAAAACAAAAGCTACATCAATTGTATTTTCATAAATATATTATTCTTTTACTATAAAACCATATTGAAATACATCAAAGACTTTATCAAAGCTATATACTGTTTAAACTCCAAAATTATGACATGATCTTTCTCACTAGTAAATGCTCTTTGACACGATTCTTAGACGAGCAGAGGTCATTCTCTTTTCTTCTATGACCCCAATCACATTCACTGACAACTGCCTGTGTAGTCTGTACCTAGAAATGGGATGTCTTATAAGACCAATTTTTCCAAAAAGATTTTGGCTGATGGGCAGCAAGATGGTTGAGAAGGTAAAGCTCTCGCTGCACAAACCCAACCTGAGTTTACTCCACAGTGGAGGGACAGAACAGACTCCTCCAAGTTGTCCTGCGACCTCCACAAGTGGGTGGTGTGTGCCCACACTCAGAAGCACACACAGACACAGTAACAGAATGAAAACAAGTTAATGGATGACCTTGGCATCATTTGCAGACACCTGACCTCACAGGCACTGTGTCAGACACCTGACAGCAAACACAGATGCCATGCACTACAGAATAGTTAAAAGTCTGACTCAAATAAACACCAGGCCTAGGAAGTTCTAACCACAGGGACACCAGAGTGGAACAAGTACCTTTGTCGCTGGGAAAAGGGGCGTGAACATTGTTGCTGGGAACAGACACATTTTGGTGATGCTGCTGGTTCACAGTTTCTAAAAAGGAGACTAGATTTTCATGGTGTGACAGCTCCTCTGCCACAGGGAAGGAGACGATGTTCCAGTTCAGCTGAGTGTCACCCTCCGTCAGAGCCCTGAACAGGGAAGGGATGGGCTCGTGCAGTTCCTCCACTGTGCTCTTTGACGTGGGGGGGGTGTCGCTGTAATTCCGAGGGTTACACATACCTGGGCAAACAGAGGTCACACAAGCTTACTCTCCTTACGGATTATAACATTGCAAGATTCTGCTAATTCCCTGGAATGAAAGCTCTGTACATTAACACTGTGATTTTTAATGTTACATATTGATGTTCTCACAGCCTTTTTATTCCCGAAAAGACAAAAAGTAATGAGAACCACTCACTGAGCAAATCAAGTTCCAGACTCCCTTCCACTAACAGAAAGGAACAAGGGCAGCACAGAAACGATTCCAAGGCTTTGGCAGCACATATACGCAGGAATGCACGTGTGTGTGAGTGTGTGTGTGTGTGTATGTGTGTGTGTAAGTGTAAGACATGGAATGTCAGCTTTCACCGACTCAATCAACACTTGTGAACATGAAAACTGGGCCCAGGGCTTGGGATATAGCTCAGTTGCTAGAATGCTCTGCAAGCCCCCAGTTCAAACCCCACCACTGTATAACCTGTGCAGGACTGCACACCAGCAATCCCAGGCTGGTGGTCACCTCCACTGTGAGGATGCACAGAATGAACAGGAAGTGGGGCCAGGCTATAAAACCCTGGGGCTTGCCCGGTGACCTACTTCTCCAGCGAGGCTCCTCCTGAGGCTCCTCCTGAGGCTCCGGAGCATTCCTAACAGCCCCGTCCGCTGGGACCAGGTGTCACATTCAAACCACAGCTCATGGTAATCTTCCACCCCAACCCTCCTAGCTCCATCCTTTGTGTGCTGAGATTACAGATGTGTAAGACAACATCTGGCTTAATGCGGTGCTGGGGATCAAGCCTATGTGTATACCATGTAGGCACTCCTTGTTATTACATCTTAAAAACAAAATTATGCTTCATGCTTTAATATCTACTATGTCTAATATGGAGTTTCGTGTCTTCCCTGGAGTAAAAGTTTGAAAAGTTAAGCCAAAAATTATAAATTATATAAAGTTAGGGATGAGAAAAATCTCTCTCTCTCTCTCTCTCTCTCTCTCTCTCTGTTTTATTTTTTTACATATTCTTACAGAATCTGGCAAGAGCTGAGTAGAATAACGTGTCCCTCTCTCATGAAATTTAAGATGTCTAAACTTAACCATTTAGATTATATGGCGCATCACAGATTAAATGATCAAGTAAGAACACTTTACTCTCAGTGAGGAAACAGGCCCAAATAAAGTCAATGTCTTGTCTTCTATTACATAATCTAGGAACAGAGCCAGAATCATGACTCAACTGCTCTCATGTTCACAATTACCATATGCTACAAGTAAGCCTCAAGATCAGCGGACAGCAAGTACTGCTCAGCAGACTGTTGTTCAACACACACTTCTGCTGCCAGATTCTATGGTAGAAGGAACCAGTAACCAGAGAAGAAAGGGTGAACGCCTGAGTTCAAAGGTCAGACTTAAAACTCCAGTGCTTATCATGAGAAGGTTCATTACATTACAGAAAAGTCAGTGTTGTGCATTTATAAACGTAGGCAAAAGGCTTGTGATTTACACAGTAGCCCTTAAAGCCAGGACATGGCCAGGAACTGTGGAGGTGAGGTGGAGCAGAGGCTGCCCCTTGGAAGCACATGAAGAAAGAGTCAGATGATAAAGGTTGGGTTTTATTCTGAGAAGAGAAAGAGATGGAGATAACCAGACCCATAAGGGGCAAGACAACTAAAAGACAGACAGAGCTGGCAACTGCATCTCTGGCACAGGGTGGGAAGGAGTGGAAAGCCCATCACACTCTCTTAGGGCAGCTAGCTTCCTCCAGTCTCAGGGGGGCTGGAGACAGCCTGAGAGTGCGCTGCTCTCTAGAAGCAGCCCATGGGAAGGATGCTGATCACCACTCAGAGGCGCAGGGATCATGAAAAGGAAAGGCAGCTTTTGCCACAGGGTCACAGCTGCTCAGCACAAGAGACTGAAACGGCTGAGATGACAAAGAACTGAACGTCTACTCCACAGGCCTGGATAAAGAGCACCAGTGTGTGGGAGCAGCAGTGACCCGATGAGAAGTTAAGTACGAGAATGGAGCGTTTCAAAACAAACCCAGCAAACACGGAAATAAAAACCTCAAACAAATCCAATACAAATGCTGTGGAAAGCATCGCCAACAAACCACCAAGTCAGACAAAAGAATGGGTGTTAGGGATGGAGGTCAAGGACCACAAAATGTCAGGCATCAAAGTATCAATAAAGGACAAAGATACTTTACTGCTCCTCCTGTGTGTGTGTGTGTGTGTGTGTGTGTGTGTGTGTGTGTGTGTTCTGAGACAGGGTCTCTACACAGTGCAGACCCGCCCTGGATTCACCACGTAGCCCAAGTGCTAGGATTACAGCATTCGCCACCATGGTCAGGTGGAATGACATATTTCAAGTCCTGAGAGTGAGCTTGTTAAATCCAGCAAGCTCATCTTTGAGAGTGGTGAAGACATAACACCATGTAGAAGGACAAACTAAAGCGACTCGGGACCACTAAGCTATTGCTGTTTAAAGGAATTCTACGTCCACTTTACGTCGGCACCGCCACCCACTTCATCTCTGACAGACACCTACGCTCCGGTCCACAGATGTGAGTACTGCTTCTGTAGCCTGACACACATGTACCTCTGTAGTACTAAGCTTAGGACTGAACACAGAACAAAGCTTCAACATTTCTTGAGGAAAATATTATGAGGCAAATAGACCCTCAACCTTGTGCTTGAGAGTCTGGAGGCCTCGTTTCTCCTCACAGGAGCTGACAGCCCTTCCTCACTGCCTCAGCTAGGGCTGCCTGTGGTCTCCCGTGTCTCCCATGTGGCTCTTTTCCAATGGTTCTTAACTCAACTCTCAGTTAAACCTGCTATTTTTCTTCAATCTGTGTTTTTCTTTTTGCTTTTCTGCCCTATTTGTTTCATTGGTCCTCTGTTATAACTTTTATTTCTCTCTCCAATGCAGAATGTAAATTTTCTTTTTAAAAAGGCATAAAGGGAGTGTTGGTGCACACCTTTGATCCCAGCATTCAGAGGTAGAGGCAGGTGGATCTCTGTGAATTCCGAGCCAGCCTGGTCTAAACAGCAAATTCCAGGTCATTGTAGTCTACACAGTGAGACCCTGTCTAATAAAGGACAAAGGGACAAAGCCAGGAGAGGACCAGTACGAGTGGTGAGGGCGAGAAAGGATGCAGAGGTGGTAACTATGGTAACAGCACACTGCACCCATCTATGAAACCCTCATGGCGGAGCTCTGCCCTTGGCTCACTTAGTATATGGTGAGGGGAACACTCAGCTCTTACACAGCTACAGACGAGTGCTTAGTGACCCAGTGAGGGCAGTGCGGGCTGCACTTTTCCTGGGATGTGTACCTGCCTGCCTTCTGCATCCTTCCTGTCTATATGCCCCCGTGAAAGCACAGGTTCCCACCGCAGCCTTCCAGGCTGTATACACCATCACACCCAGGTATTACTTTTTCTAAAATCTTCTAGAATCTTCTTTAACTTGAAAGCTATACATTTTTATAAGGGATTGTCTACAGGTAAGTCTTTCTTAAAATCCCTTACCCCAGCTCTGGGACATTGTTTTCTATTACTTTTTTGACTTTTAAAATTTATTTATTTTTATTATTTATTTATTTAGAGACAGTTTTCTCTGTATAACAGTCCTGGGTGTTCTGGAACTTGCATTGTAGACCAGGCTGGCCTCAAACTCAGATCTGCCTAACTGCCTCCTGAGTGCTGGGATTAAAGGTGTGCTTCGACCACACCTGGCTGACTCTTCCCCCACCCCTCTGTTTTAAATCTTTCTTTTCTTGAGTATCCTGTTATATTTCCCATCTGTCTGTTCTATATAGTTCATGCCATTCTAATCTTTATCATTTTATGTGTACAGGTGTTTTCCCTTCGTTTATATTTGTGATATCTCTGTACTGTGTGCGTGCAGTGCCAGTGGAAGCCTGAACAGGGAAGCGGATCCCTTGGACCTGGAGTCACAGATGGCTGTGAGCCACTGTGTGGGTGCTGAGAACTGAGTCTGGGACCTCAAAGTGAGGCCAGCGCTCTTAACCACTGAGCCATGTCTCCAGACCCCAAATCCTGGGATTAATTTCAATATTCAATATTAATCCCTTTTAATTAGTATTTTTCTAGTCATATTGAAACAAATGTTTTCTGTAATTGTTTTTTAAAGTGCAGACACATTTTCTCAAGAACACAGTCAGTTACAGGTTCACCCTCCATGTTGCTGGCACTTGCCCTGTTTTCCTTTGTGGCCAGTCCTTAGATGGGGGACACCTTTCACTCTCTGCACGATGAAGACCCAGCTTTGACCTTCAACTAGAGTTTCTTTCTCCCTGATGCGCCCATTAAGCAGAGCCTATAGAGCCCCTAAGGTTTTACGTGGGACTATTCCACCATAATGCCCTTTAATGGAAATTCTTAGAATTTGTTCCAATCTGTTTATAGAATAGTGATAATCTATCTTTCCCTTTAGACAGCTAATGGAAATGCCAACTTGGCTTCTATCTTCTATTTCCCTTTATTTGTTTCCAATTACATCCTTTTTAAAAAAAATTATTTATTTTAATGAATACAGTATAACTGTCTTCAGACACCAGATACCATTACAGATGGTTGTGAGCCACCATGTGGTTGCTGGGAATTGAACTCAGGACCTCGGGAAGAGCAGTCAGTGCTCTTAACCGCTGAGCCATGTTGACAGCCTCCCCCACCCCTTACATCCTTATATTTGATTACTAGTGTCTTCCATGTAAGGGAAGATGACAGGTAAATGAGACTATCATGTTGAGTTGGAAGACATATTTACTTACGAGTTGAACATTTCATCAACCACCCCCTTCTATCTTCCTAGATATTTGGATTTAGTTTCTTTTCTTTCTTTTTTTTTTTTTTTTTTCAAGACAGGGTTTCTCTGTGTAGCCCTGGCTGTCCTGGAACTCACTCTGTAGACCAGGCTGGCCTCGAACTCAGACATCTGCCTGCCTCTGCCTCCCAAGTGCTGGGATTAAAGGCGTGTGCCACTGCTGCCCATCCTTGGATTTAGTTTCTTATATAGCATGGCCATCTAAGAACATTACAATGGCTTAGAGAGATGGCTCAGTGGTTAAGAGCACCAGCTGCTTTTCCAATGGACCTGGGTTTGATTCTCAGCACCCACACGGCAGCTCATAACCATCTGTAACTTCTGTCCCAGGTACACAATACGCTCTTCCAACCTCTGTGGGCAGAGGGCATACGTGAGGCACACAGACGCACACCCTAGTCTTTGGTTAGCACCCTCTCTTCTCACTCTGTCACAGTCAATCCAATTGGGGTTAGGGTTAGGGTTAGGGTTGGGGTTAGGGGTTAGGGGTTAGGGTTAGGGTCAAGAAAATCAGGGTTAAGAAAATCAGTTAATAACATGGCCACACTCCACAGGGTTACTGTAAAAACAAAAGAATTTATGAGAAGGGCTTAGCAATAGAAATTAACTTTCCTTTTTCAGTCAACATACAAAGTAATGCCGGCCATCACAGCATTTCCCTCCCCCCCTGCCCCCCCCATGCATGTGTGTGCACGCGCATGCGTGTTGGTTTTAATGAGATAGGCTTTTAAAGACTCATGTTTGAATGTTTGACCCATAGGGAGTGGCACTATTAGGAGGTGTGGCCTCATTGGGTAGGTGTGGTCCTGTTGGAGCCCACACTGGTGGGCTTTGAGGGTTAAAACTCTCATGTCATTACCACTTCGTGCTCTGCCTCCTATTTCTGGATAATATTAAGTCTCAAAAACCCAGACAAGTCTCTGAGATGCCTACAAACAGATCAGAATGAATGCTTGCTGGGTCTCCCAGCATCCCTCAGGACCTGTGGCTCCTCCCAGGGGCTGGGCTTCCGCTTCCTTTCCCCCAGCCTGGTCCTATATAACTCAGCTATTTTGGCTCTGCTGGCCTCTCGGCCTGGGCCACCCCTTGGTTGGCTGCTCTCCCTCCACACCTCTCCTTGGTCCGGTTTAGTCAGCTGGCCATGGTCAGCCCAGACTCCTCCCTCTGCCTCTCTCTTCCCTGTATCTACAATAACAATCATCTCCACGCTTCGGGAGTAGTGTGCCCTCCTTTTCTTTTTCTTCATCTGGTGCCAAAACCACAGATCGGCACAAATGGGCTCCCTTCCAAGGGACTAGACCTCTCCAGATCAAGCTGCTGGCCTGACTCACTAAGGTGTGTGTGGATACTTGTTTCTGCTGGCCCCATCATATCCGTTTCTAAACCTAGAGTCCACCTCTTCAGCGGTTTCTTCCCCCAACAGCTCTTAACCAATCACCTCTCCTTGCCTACTTGGGAAGTCTCCTCTCTGTGACCTCTTGGAGTCTTCCACACTTTCCAGGCCTCCCACCATGTGGGTATCTCCCTGTTATGCCCTCTGGGGCCCCACCACATGGGCAACTCTATTTACTAAGCTTGTAGCATCTCTGTGCCCTCATGGTCTCTAAGATACTAGATCCTTCCCGTGTGTGGAGTTCCCGTCGGTTCCCTCTTGTCCTTAATGGCCACCCTGCTGTCTCTCAGCTCTCTCTTGGAGCTTACCGGAACCTTCCCTACAGCATGGAGTTCATTTCGAGACCCTTTTTCCTTGGACTCAACTTCTTCCATGGACTCAGATTTTATTAAAGTCTTACGGCAAACAGCTTTGCCCCAGTACACAGCTCAATGGCAAATGCATGCTTGAGTTCCAAATTCTCAAAGACTTAACAACTTCTGCCACCACACAAACAAATGATCCCAAAGCCTCTTATCTCTAAGGTTTTCCACATTTCCATTCTTGAAAATCTATGATGAAATGGAAAGTTTTTGCTGGAGCAAACACATGAAGGAACGTTACACTGAAGTGGATTCAGGTGTGAAAGGCTAAGGCCGACTCATGAAGGAACGTTTTACTGAAGCAGACACAGGACAGAGGATGCTCTGCTAAAGCAAGCGTGTGAGAGGACATGTGGTGAAGGAGTCTTTGATAATAACACCCATGTGTGGGTTTGCCTTACACTGTGTACTTGAGCTGCATTTGTTGGGACTCCAGAGAGAAATGCAAAAAACTTCTGGTGGTTGCTGAGGCAAGGCACGTGGAGGACACGTGATGTCTGGAGTATGAATAGAACTCCACAGAGTGACGGAGGCAGAGCTTGGCCTGCTGGTGCAGCTGTGCAATGCTTGTGGGTCTCACATCTTCCCTGAGAGGCACACTCAGGAACTCCTGGTGTCCCTCTAGGTTCCTCCTGCTGACCCGTGCCAAGGCTGAGGCCTGGCTGTCTGCTAGGTCGTGTCACCGCTGTTGCAGACCCAACTCTACCGAACTGGACTGCTGTGTATCAGCAAAGTGTTTGCGAGTGGATCAAACCACTGCTGCTGACCTGTGAACTGAACTGTGGATTTCCAGACAACACAGATGGGAGTTGCTTCAAAGAACCTTTCTAAACAGGTCCACTTCCCCATGTCCTTCCTTTTCTACTACCTCTGGTGGGGGAGGTGGGCTAACAGGGAGGTTAAAGCATTTAAGAACCATCATTAAAAATAAGGTTTGAAAAAAATAAAGTTACACTACGATTTCTCTACACTCTGCTCTCAAGAAATCTTTTAAAACTATTGTGTAAACATTCTTTATCTCAGGATTTGTAAATTCATTGGGTGTAGTAAAAAAAATCTGTAAAATCTGTAGCAAAATTTAGCTTAAACCTTATAACAAAAGGCTTATAGTTAAAAACCTATTCATGGATAATTTTAATTTACGACAACATAACTCTGTATGTGATATAACTTTTGTTTAGGATATATTGTAAATGTAACTTGGATTGAACTCTTGTTTAAACTGAGTCATATAGAAAGTTCTGACATTCTATAATGATACACTATAAAGGGATAAAGTTCCCAATCCTATGAACTGAATTTATAGTTTAGTTTTATCTTGGTTCTAAAGGATCTTCAATTCAATCTTTAACTCAAATTTTTAAGGCCTAAACTTAACAGGGATAAAGCTGTAAAATCCTAATCTTATAAAAGCTACTAACTTGTAAACTGTTAAAGATAATTAATACATGTAAGTTAACGGTTAGCTAACTTACTGACCTCATAAAGGATCCATGTTCTTTAATGCTCCCAGAGCTACGCTTATAGCCATGTTGATGGTTTAAATATGCTTGGCACTATTAGGAGGTGTGGTCTTGGTAGAGTAGGTATGTCACTGTGGGGAGGGCAATGAGACCTTCCTTCTAACCATGTGGGAGCCAGTCTTCCACTAGCAGCCTTCAGATGGAGATGTAGAACTCTCAGCTCCTCCCTCGCCATGCCTGCCTGGATGCTGCCATGTTCCTGCCTTGATGATAATGGACTGAACCTCTGAACCTGTAAGCCAGCCCAAATTAAATGTTGCCCTTATAAAATTTGGTCATGGTGTCTGTTCACAGCAGTAAAACCCTAAGACACCATGCTAAGTACAATTGTAATTCATTTACAATGACAAGTTTTATTTAGCCTCCTGTATGCGTTTTCAAGGTTAAGCCTTGAAAAAAAATTACTTGTTTTAAGAAGTAACTAAAAACAAGCAAAGTTTATTTACTCTGGTATACTTATGTTCCTCAAACTCTTCAGAGATCTGGTGGATATGGCACTTAAAATGTTTAATGAAAACAGCTTCTGATGGGCAGAAATGCCAGCTCCTAGCAGCAGCAACCCTACGGTCTCTGAAGAAGACAGATGGGGCGCTGAGGACTTCACCTGGACTGTGGAAAGGCTCAGCACTTGGGAAAACGGCCCATGCCCCACCTGCCGCCAGGGCTCAGCCCTGATGGGTTGACTGCCTGCTGTCCTCTGCCTGGTCAGAGTGAGGTAGTTTCCCTGGATCCCCCTCCACAGGAAAACCTCTCAGACAACTCTGGGCCTGGTAGCCAATGACTGGTGCTGCTCTGTGCTGCAGCTAAAGATTTAATGCTGCCATGTTTGATAGCCAAAGATGGACCACTGCCCCCAAGGAAGTCATCCAGCCCATGGGAGCCTAGGGTAACTACCCAGGGAACGGTAAGTCGCTGTCACTTTAATTGATAGACAGGTCATCTGGATTACACTCCCTGCTGAAGTTTAGCTTCTGATCTCTGAAGATGTCACAGGCTATACTAAGAGTAGTTTTGTCGGTTAAGCAGCTGCAGTCAAACCAGCTCCTTCCCCAAGGCTGCAGGGCCTTATGTTAGTTCATTTAAATCAGGCCTCAGAACTCACTTTCCTAGAGCTACTAGGTCTCCTGCTGAGAAAGGCTGACACAATTTACTTGGCTTTCAGACATCACTCTGAAAGAGATAAAGACACAAAACAAGTTTAAAGTGTTTCAGTTTTCATTCCCTCTCTATGCCATTGTTAGACTTGAGGGTTGAGGGTTTTAACATTAATCAGTGGAGTTCCAGCCCTGGTAGTCTTTTAAGTACAGAGAAAGAATGCTTCATCTGCTGAAAACATCTCTGTGCAATCTACACATCCAAGCCTCTGGACATCATTTTTGAGTCCCTAAGCTTTCACTACGACTTAGAGGCATGAGTCTACTGCTGTCTCTACAGTGTGGATTCAGTACAGATCACAAACAGTGCTGATGCTAATATACCTAAGTCGTGAGACTTGGACCATCTATTACAGGTCAAATGGACTCCAGATAAGTACTCTACGCTCTCCCCTACTGCTACCCTGTTTACCCCTGAGGGTGGGCTCCCCCTTCCCCTACTCTTGGGACTCCTCCCCTCCCCTCAACTACCAAATGTACACCCAAGACAGAAGTTTTACCCTAACTTTACCTTTTGTTGTTAGTTTGCATCTGTCCCAGCAGATTGCCAATCAACTGCATGCATGCTACAAAACTGCCTTCAAAGATCACTGCTGGAGTTCCCTGGAACCTACATTCCAGAGGGCTCCAAAGCCAGCAGCATTTCACTAGTCCCAGGTGGCCCCACAGAACCTGGGCAGCAAGCACACAGAGAGCACACAGGCTACACTCCTGTCTCCCTTTCTGGCTGTCCTACATTCCAGCCTTCCTGGATCCCCCCAATTTTAGCAGGAAGTAGTTATAGAAGAGATTACAACATCACTCTTTTAACATCAACAAAAGGCTAGAATGTTATGTCTCAGAAATCTGGGACAAATGGCTAAGTGAGTGCCTATGAACAGATGAAGACAGATGCGGGCCAGCTTTCCCAGCATCCCTCAGTCCCAGGGACTCCTCCCAGCACTCACCTTACCCGAAACCTGTTCTTCCCAGAGGCCGAGCTTCCTCTGCCCTTCCCTGGCTCTTCCCACTGCCTGCTCTCTCTCCCTTAGAGCTACAACAGACATTGCCATATTTTACGAGGAGCTATATCCTCTTTCTATTTTATCTTTTCATACAGACTAAGATGTAAGCTCTCAGCTATGGCCACAGCACCATGCCTGCTGCCTGCTGCCTGCTGCCTGCTGCCTGCCTGCTGCCATGCTCCTCCCACCATGATAGTCATGACCTTTAACCCTCTGGAACTGTGAGCCTCAAAATTAAATGCTTCCTTTTATAAGTTGACTTGATAATGGTGTTTTGTCACAGAAATAAAAAGGTAACTAAGACTCCGTGTGTGGGGGGGGGAGAAGGGGGAGACACAGGAAGAGAGAAGGAGAAGAATTACAAGTTGTTCTCATCTGCTCCTCCCCCCCACACCCCCTCCACCCCCCCCCCCCCCCCCCACCGCATCTGCTGGAGCCCCACCCCCACCCCCACTCCAGCACATTCTCTGTCTTCCAGCAGCCTCTTTGCTCTCCATTACTGTCTCCATTTCTCACCTCCTTTAAGACCTCTCCTCTTCTCTCCCAGTTCTGTTTCTAGCCTCATCACCCACAAGCATGCACCATGCACAGCCATGCAGGCCCACACTTATGACCACGCCTGGTTTTAGTGGCTCTTTTTAAAAGCCAAACTTACTGTTTCCTTTTCTTCTGTTTATTTTTTATTTTATGCACATTGGTATTTTACCTGCATGTATGTCTGTGTGAGGGTAACAAATCACTTGGAGCTGGATTACAGACAGTGGTAAGCTTTCATGTGAGTGCTGAGAATTGAACCAGGATCTTCTGGAAAAGCAGTCAGTGCTCTTAACTACTGAACCATCTCTCCGGCCCCTAGCTTCTCTTTTAAAGGTTGGTTTGTTTATTTGGTCTCCAGCCCAGCTTCTTCTGTTCGGCCTCCCAACAGCTGCGATTACAGGTGCGTGATATGCTCAGCTTCAGGCCCAAATATTTCTGCTGCCTATTAGCTTAAAAGAATAGCACAGGGGCCAGTGAGACGGCTCAATGACTAGAGGTACTTGCCACTGAGTCTGACACACACGTTCAGGGGTCTGGGAGTCCGAGTTAGAGCTGCAGAGTCAATGGCAAGCTTGCAGGACCGGTGTGATAGGGCATGGGTCTGAGAACCTCAGCCTGACTCCATCAATCCCACAAGGTGGCAGAGGAAACCAACTTCCGAGGTTGCCCTCTGACCTCCATTCCCACACCCACACAATAAAGAAATAAACAGCAGCCCAAAATACAAGGAGGAGGTGGAGGAGGAGGAGGAGGAGGAGGAGGAGGAGGAGGAGGAGGAGGAGAAGGAGGAGGAGGGAGAGGCATTCTGACCTGTAAACAGATGACTTCAGCAAAAAAGTAGCCTAATTAATATAACACTAGTTATCTGGTGTTTTTACTTGTATGTTAGTAGCCTTCGGATAATCAACTTCCAGAAGGTAGGTGTGGACGAGAGTCTTTGACCAATAACACCTGCAGTCCGCAGGGAGAGATCATGTTGGACTGCAGGATGAAAACAAGCAAGGACTCTAAGTGAAAATCACTAAGACATGAGTTAGTGATGGGGGATGGGTCGATGGCTCAATTCCTATGTGGCAAGTGGTGGTACCATGTGGCAGCTCGCAACTGTCCCTAACTGCAGGGATCCAGCAGCCCCTTCTGGTCTCCACAGGCCTTGCACCCAATATGCACCAACATACACACAGGCAGCCACACACATAAAACAAAAGTAAATGTTAGAAACATCAAGAGGAAAGCAGACACTACCCCCCCCTCCCCGACCCCACTGGTAGGTAGTGTAATCTTCCTCACACATGGCAGATACGTGCTCTACCACTGAGAACCCTTTCTGTCCCTCTTTTTTTTCTTGTTTTGTACATTTACTTGTTTTATTTTTGACACAGGTAGGCATTGAACTCATTCTGTGAGCACATGGCATGCCTTGAATTTGTGATTCTCCTGCCTCAACCTCCTGAATAGCTGGGCTTACAGGCCTCTGGGAAACTCTTATTGCTGGGATTTGGGAAGAAAGCTCGTTAGACAAAGTGTACAAAGGCACATGCAATCGAGGCAGAAGACAAAGGCTGTCTCCTCACTGGAGTCCTCTCAGAGGATGTACCCCACCTGTGAGAAGTGAGGGACAGTTTCAACCTAAAAGGAAGGGCAGCCACAGGGCTACAAAGGTCTGTAAGGGAGCCTAATGG
This sequence comes from Rhynchomys soricoides, assembly GCA_019843965.1. Classification (NCBI taxonomy): domain Eukaryota; kingdom Metazoa; phylum Chordata; class Mammalia; order Rodentia; family Muridae; genus Rhynchomys; species Rhynchomys soricoides. The sequence continues at coordinate 5,831,157 of JADRCH010000066.1, read as the reverse complement.
AAGGCTGCTGCCTGCAACAACAGTGTGCATGCGTGTGCATGCGTGTGTGTGTGTGTGTGTGTGTGTGTGTGTGCGCGCGCGCAGCCCCTACTCAGATCACTTAGTCGAGGATACGTTTCTGTGCTCTAGCCGAGGACGGCTGAGCCCGCCCGGCCTGTGGACTTACCGACACAGTCGCAGCACTCGTCCCACAGGGCCCCCAGGCACAGCATGCACTCCTTACAGCAGGGGCAGTTTCCTTCTCCAGGCCGGCACTGGCAGAGCTCCTAAGAATACGACAGACTTTAAAGCCAAATCCCAAACAACTGTAACCAACACCCTCTGAGCAAAAATAACCGGCAGCATTTCATTTATGAAAATGTATTCCTGATATACTTTTTATTCAATGTCATTTCCAGGAACATAACTACAGTGACAAATAGGTTTTTATTTCCTTTGGATGTTTGCAATAAACAAAGATGCTTTTACCTTATTTTGAAACAAAGGAACCACTTTGCTTCATAACCCACAGCTTTATGCCGCCTCCATGTGTAACTCTGTAGAAGAGCCTTCCCAGCTACTGCACCCGCCCGCTGGCTACCTTATGTGAAGGAAAGCCGACTTCTAATGAGAGCTGTGGTTGGTCAGTATAGAGAGCATCAATAAGAACATTCTCTAGGGGCTGTGGGGGAGGGATCAGTGGTTAAGAGCACTGGCTAGTCCAGAGGACCAAGATAGGTCCCCAGCATCCACAGGGCAGGCAGCTCACATCCATGTGCAACTCCAGCTAACGGGGATCTGACACGCTCTTCTGGCCTCCAAAAGTAACACACTCACACGCTCATGTGCGTGCTCTCTCTCCCCCCACATACACACACCCACCCCCAGCCCCCTACACTCACACAAACATACACAGACACAGTGCACATACATACATACATACATACATACATACATACAGGTAAAACATAACCATAAACATTTTTTTCAAAACAAAACACCAATATCTTTTTTAAATTGTTAGTCTGGATTCTAGTGTAATTGTATATATAGTCCCAGCCCTCAGAGGCTGATCTAAGCAAATTACAATTTCAAGGCTAGCCTAGGCTACACAGCATGACTTTGTCTACAACAAATAAAAATACATCCAATAGCAAGGGCCAGTGATGTTGCTTCGTAAGAAAAGCACTTATCTAGCATGAGCAAGGTCTTATACAGACAGCCCAACAGTGGGGTGCTTGCCCAGGTCATGCAAGGTGTAGCATTCCATCTGTGGCACTGCATTCACATACACAATCTTATTTATTAATCTAGGATACACTGAAGCAGTGTGCTTCCCAGATTACTTACAGGATGGTAACAAGTATTTGCCCTCTTCGGACTGTAATTCCATGATTACCCCCATTGTGGGACAGAGGCTTTAGGGTGAAGAGACCTGGGCTAGGATGGTGGACGAGAAGCAGCCCATATGCAATGCAGTGAATGAGAAAAGTCAGGATAACAGAGAATGGACAACTTCAAACAAACACCGAAAGCACCAGAAATAAAGGGGAGAGCATGGACAGCTGAGGAGCAACTCTGAGGAAAGGAGCCACGGCCCACCCATGGCCTCCTGATAAGGAAGGGACACAGAAGCCTTCAGGAGGCAAGCCAGCCATCCTGAGAAAAAGACTATGGACTCCACCCAAGGATAAGCCTCGAATCTACTTGGGGGTTTTTGTGAGACCAAGAGTCCTCTACCCAATGGGTTAGCATTCAAGAGGAGAGCTGGCCAGTCTCTCGCTCTCCAAGCCTCAGGAACTGTAGCCAGAACCATCTTGAGAATGTTTAAGACTGAGCTATCCCAGGATCAGTCAAGTCAGGAAACCAAGGATCAACCTGCCCCAGGGTTGCAGATGTTGCAGGCTACAGGAAGCTGTTGCAGATGACAAGGGCCAGCAGGCACATGAGGAGAACAGGTGGCAGGACTGGGCACTGGAGGATACAGCATGGCCAGCAGCCCTACTCTTGGTGCAGATGACCTCAGGTGGAGACCTAACACGCACACAGAGCTTAAAGCATCACTTGGGGGCCGGTGAGATGGCTGAGAAAATAAATGTACTTGCCAACAAGCTGAAGGCATGAACTCCATCCCTGGGGCCCACATGGGAAGAGAAAACCAACTCTAGTAAGTTGTCCTCTGACTTCACATGGGCACCATGGGTGTGTGTGTGTACGTGTGTGTAAGTGTGTGTAAAGGTGCATGTGTATATGTCGAGTCCTAAGGGTGACTTCAAGTGTCTTCCTCAATTACTCTTCATGTTATATATTGAAGCAGAATCTCTTGCCAGGTCACAGCTCTTAGCTCTGTTAGTCTGACTAGCCAGCCTGCTCCGGCCTCCACCTCCTGTGAAGTGAGGCTGTGGACAGGCACCACACCACTGGGGACATGAACACCAGTCCTCATGCTTACAGGGTAAGGGCTTAACTCCCTGATGTATCTCCCCATACCTCCCGTGCATATCTAACAAAAGAATGATTTATATGATACCCTGATATACAACCGCTAAGATCCCTGCAGCCCATACTTAGTGCGCCAAGCCTCTTCTCAACCTTGTCTGCACCGGGTGAACGTCCTTGCTGTTCTGTTGACCTTGCTGCTGTTGATAGGTCTGACTGTGTACGGCTGCCCTGACCCTGCAGTCCTCCTTGATCTCCTGAGAGACACAGTTACAGATGTGCACCAGGACGCCTGTTCTTTAATTACAGATGTGCACCAGGGTGCCTGTTCTTTAATGCTGTCACCAAAAACCTCCTTAGCTTTCCACTCCAGTTTTAAAAAACATAAATGTTTTTGAAAACCCTCCTCTGCTTAAACAGGAAAAATGACAGAGGTAAAATGTGACATTTTCTTTGAGCTGGGTTATTTATATATTTTACCAACCTCACTATGAATAAACTTGAGTGCTGCTTAGTCAAACGGAACATGTGATCAAACCAAACACAACATTCGCAGAAGTCTGAAACAGAAAGTGACTCAAAGCTTCCAATTATTTTCTGTGGCCACATTCCCCACAGTTCCGCAGTCGGGTCTGTTTCCACATGGCCACTCTGTTCAGTTCACCACTTCCTACTCCCAAAGCTTTCATCAGGGTGGAGGGTTCTCAGTTTTCAAATGAAGTTATAAAATGCACAAAACATTCAATTGTTTGGTGGCTAGGATTTGAGTCTGGTTAAAGTTAGACATTACTGTTTCATACAGTTAGAAACATAAAGCCTATTTCTGCCTAGCATTTCAATACCTGGTTGTTAGCCTTCCTTAGAGAAAAAACAAACAATCCTTAGAGGAAGCCTTATAGGCTGTTTAAGCTCTCACCACTGACGCTGGAGCGGAGCCACTGTCTGCAAAGGTAAACCAGGACTAGCTGAGCACCAAGCAGAGACTCTAACCCAGTGCTTAATTCTTTCATTGCTTCAGCTGGTTACTGGTAACATCATCTGTTGTCCAACTCCTTCACGGTGCAGACGACCCCAAGTTCACAGTGACACTGGTTCTTCTGACTCTAGGCCTCAGCAGGCCCTGTTCTCACACGTCAGGGCAGGAAACTCCATGTCTGTTCCCTGTGTGAAGGACCCTATTAAGTGTTCTTAAATTTTGATGACCACACTGTTCAGTAACTTTATAACAGGAACAAAAGAGAAGAAAATGTATACTAAACAGGAAACTAAACATTACATTCCCAGGTTATCCTCATAAACTAGCAGGAGGGTTTAGTGAGAAGGTAGACACTTCTTTAAAAGTTTAAATGAAAGGAAACTAAGGTAAAATTTGAGTCTAATTATTTAATTTTTAAAATTAATTTTATTATGTGTCTATACATGTGCATGGGCACACTGGAGTGGCGTGCACGTGGAAGTGATAGAGCAAGCACCATAATCAACCTCAAGTCAGGCGACAGCTTAACACCTTCCCTGCTGAGCCGTTCTCCCGCTCCAGTCTCATCTTCCACACCAAGAGAGAGGGCAGGTATGGGCAAGGAAGAACTCAAAGTGCGTCTGGCAGACACAAACTGTAAAACAGAAATGGAACCAGGCTTGCGAGCACGTATCTTTAATCCCAGCACTCAGAAAGGAGGACCCAAGAGGATCAAGAGTTAAAGGCTAGCCTTTGCTACACAGCAAACTAAAGACCAGCCTGGGCCATATAAATCCTTTCTTAAAAAACAAAATGAAGACCCAAACAAAAAAGCAGAAAGAAGGACGGAGAAGGTGGGAGAAAAGCAATATAAATGTTTGAGAAAGAAGACTTTAGCACAAACCAAAACCTTACCATGTAACAACGGTTAGAGTAGATGAAGCGAGAAATTTATATAGAATCTCACCGTGCTATGAAAACCAGGAAAGTTACTTGTTGACAGTGATGGTCCGAATGAAAACGTCCCCGCAGGCTCACCGGGAGTGGCATTATTTGAAAGATTGTTGGAGTAGGTGTAGCCTGTTCTGTTCCTGGGGGTGGGCCCAGAGTGGTCAGCTGTGAGCTCTGTCTCCCCACTTCCATGCTCCCTGCCATGACGGTCATGGACTCACCCTCAATGGAATGCTTTCTTTTAAAAGGCCTTGGTCATGGTGGCCCCTCCCAGCAACACCACACTGACTAAGACCCTACGCCCAATACCTGATGAAAGCAATGTAAGGGACAGGGTTTCATTTTGGCTCTCAGTCCACCATGGTAGGGTGCACGGTGACAGGCAGCTCAGAGGCAGCAGGAACACCTTACCTTCCTACATCCCAGTGGAGGGATGGCACCTGGCTTTCTCCTTTTCTTCCTTTCATTCTGCCTGGGCCCATCTTCCATGGTGGGTCCCTTCTTCAGCTAATCCTCTCTGGAAATGCCTCAAAGACACGCCCACAGTTTGTCTTCTGGTAGGTGATTCCAACTAAACCCAGTCAAGACGACAATGATGGTAACTGTCCCAGGTAACCATCATACTACATAAGCTGAATATCTGAGGTATTCTGCCATGGTGATGAAAAGCTAACAGACCGTGGCAAACAGATGGCCCACCCAAATTTTTATTTATTTATTTTTATTGATCTAAATTTTAAGTGTTAAAGTTTATTATTTTAAATTACATTTATTTATTTATTTACTTATTTACTTATTTATTTAGAGAGCCGAGAGCGAGCTGCCCCACACCATGTATGTGGAGGGCGGAGGACAACTTGTAGGAGACGGTTCTCCCCTTCTGCCCTGTGGGTCTCAGGTATTTAACTCGGGTCATCAGGGTGGACAGCAGGTGTTTTTACCTCATCAACTACCTTCCCAATTCTAAAACTTCTTTTTATAAAGGCAGCAAAGCAGTAAAATCCAGTCAAAAGCAGTGTCCTACATTACAGCTCCCCACTTCAAACAGGGTGGCTGCACCACACACTCTAGCAAGGGTATGCACCAAGACAACCATTGGCTTGTTGATGTTTAAGGCAAGATTTCTTCCCAGTCAAAGCACAAAATAAATATTTATGTAGGGACCACCCTTATGCATAGCAACTTGTAGGGGTGGCTGGGATGACCTGACTTCGAACAACCATCCTGGTAAAATACTGACATGACTAACAGACCGTGGTCTTTATGACCTCTCAGTGAAACGTTGTTATATTTAGTTATTTCGTGAATGCTCTGACTAAACATAAGCAAATGCTCTCACATCTGCACAGTATGTCATTTCAGTACTACAGATGTTGTTCAAACCAAATGAACACAGGAAAATCTAAGTTCCCCAAGGAACATCCTGTTATAAACTATGGCACTACTTTTTTTTTTGACTGCTGGGAATCAAACCCAGAGCCTTTCACATTAGGTAAGTTCTCTGACACATTACCAGACCATATCTCTGTGTTGTCGTTATGTGTATGGGTTGTTTATTATTATTATTATTATTATTATTATTATTATTGTTATTATTATTATTTGTATGGGTATCTTGCTTGCAAGTATGTCTGTGTACCATGTGTGTGCCTGGTGCTCACCGAGGCAAGAAGAGAGCGTCAGGTCCCTAAAATTGGTATTACAGATACGATCTGCCAGCTCCTCTGAAAGAGCAGGGTGCTTCCGGTTGCAGAGCCGTCTCTCCAGCCCATAGATCCTCATCTTACATTAGCCATTTCGGTGCATTAATTCAGTGAATTAGAGAGGAACTCTATGATCACCACCTAAAATGGCAACACGCCTTGTACTCTGCAGACCACAGAACGTGGTTCAGTAAGGACAGCTCAGTGAGCTGCAGGGAAAAGCAGAGCCTGGGCAATGCTTTGCCTCTGCACTGTGCTCAGCTGCTCAGACTCTCCACGGGCTGAAGGGAGAGCTCAGCAGTTAGGAGCACGGGAAACCAGGCTCTTCAGAGGACCTGGGTTTCATTCTTAGCACCTACATGGTAGCTCACAACCATCTGCAACTCCAATCCCAGGGGATATGACTTCCTTCTCAGGCCTCCGTGGGCACCAGAAATGCATGTGGAGGCAGAGACACACACAGGCAGGCAAAGCACCTATATACAAAACGTAATATAATAAAAGTAATTTATTAAAAACTGAATGATTAGTATACTAAAGGCTACAAATACAGTTAAAAGAAATGCAAGAAAATCTAAATAAAAGGTAAGTTATGCAATTTCATGAATTAAAAATCAATATTGTTAAATGTCATCATTTCACAAATTGATCTACAAATTTAATATATCCCTTGTGAAAATAGGCATGGACAACCCCAAAGCCACGGTCTCTGAAAGAAATAATTCATTAACTCAATTTCACTGAAATATGAAACTTGTGCTCTACAGAAGACATTCCAGGAACAAGATGGCAAACCAGACTAAGAAAATACATGTAAAACCTACCTGATAGTGACTGCTGCCCAGGACCTAAGAACTCAAACTCAGTAATAAACAACTGGATTAAAAGCCGGGCATGGCGGCACATCCCTTAAATTCCAGCACTCAGGAGGCAGAGGCAGAGGCAGGTGGATGGCTGAGTTCAAGAGCAGCCTGGTTAACACAGCAAGCTCCAGTATAGCCAGACTATACAGAGAAACCTTGTTTAAAAAAAACCAAAACCTAATCAAACCAACCAACCAGCCAAACAACTGGATTGAGTAAGGAACAAAACTCCTTAAGAAAATTTCTAAAGAAGGTGTATGTATGGTTAAAAAATTCAACATCATGGGTGTGTGTGTGTGTGTGTGTGTGTGAGTGTGTGTGTGAGAGTGTGTGTGAGTGTGTGTGAGTAAGAGTGTGTGTGAGTGTGTGTGAGAGTGTGTGTGAGTGTGTGTGAGTAAGAGTGTGTGAGTGTGTGTGAGTGTGTGTG